>JAJOZX010002274.1:0-62500 GCA_023014485.1 Bathynomus jamesi
ATTCAGCATGTGAGCAAGCAGATGCAGTCTCCTAGCATGCACGTTGATGTTGCAGTAAATCTCCTAAAAAAAACAGAGAGAGGTCTCCGCAATTACAGGGCAACAGGTTTTGTGGCTGCACAAATGGCAGCCACAGATATCTGTGAACAAATGAATGTGGAGGCTGTGTTAAAACAAAAACGCTGAGGTCCACAAAGCGGCACTTCTCCTATGAAGCATCTGATGAGCCCTTGATTGATGCTTTGAAAAGCTGGAGTGACATTTTCAATGCAGTGGTTGATGCTGCAACATCAGCCATTCAGGAAAGATTTTCCACGTTGGAAATTGTGGGAGAGAAGTTTGGAGTGCTGACACATTTCCAAAATCTCACATTTGAGGAGCTGACAGAACAATGTGTGAACCTTAGTACTACACTACACTTTAAGGGACAATCTGACTTGGATGGCAGAGAGCTTGCACAGGAGCTGAAGAACTTGCCTGACTTGCCATCAAAGACCATATCCTTGCTTGAACTGCTGACATTTATCCATGAAAGGGAGCTCTCTGAAATATATCCAAATTTGTGGACTGTTCTCAGAATTGGTCTTACTCTTCCAGTCACTGTTGCTGAAGCAGAGAGGAGCTTTTCAAGCTGAAGCTCATCAAATCCTACCTGAGGTCAACTATGTCACAGGAACGCCTTACCGGTCTGGCCATCATCAGTATAAATCATACAATTGCTGAGCAGATTTCATATGATGATTTAATTCATGACTTTGCATCAAGGAAGGTAAGAAGAGTCAGGCTTTAGATGGCAGTTGTGCTGTGGTGCAATTTATTTTGTTTCTTGTTCAAAGTGTAGCATAATAATTACCCTCTCTTAAGTGTCTTATTCTATTTATGTGATAGAGCATTTGTACAATTTAGAAATTTGATTCTCTAGTTTTTTATGGCAGTTGTGCAATTTAATTTGTATTTTTCCTGTTCATAGTATCATAATTACATTCTCTTAATGAGTTATTCTATTTACGTGATGAAGGATTTGTAAAATTCAGAAATTTGAGTCTTTGTTTTGGTTCTGAAGTTCCAACAATTAGTCCAATAAAAAGTTATTTTGTGAAAGAGTTATGTCTGTCCTTTATTTTGGGGGGATTCGAATGTGTGTGTGTTGGCGAACGGGGGGGGGCGCTGAAGGTGAGGTTCGCCCAGGGCGTCATGTAAGCTAGGACCGCCACTGTATACAACCTTCGTGTGCGCATGATTATTTTCATTAACCCATCACTCACTCACTTTTGATGGTTTCGAACAGCAAACTGTTCAGGGTCAATCTGTGTAATAGTTGTAATTCTTGTTAATGAAAATAAATAGAAAAACTTTCCATAATTGTGATAGCTTAATTCTCCTCTCCCACTTCGTAGTTTCACAAAGTACTGCTCACACACCTATTCAGGTCGCATTATTATTGCCAAGTGTACAGAGAAAGGTCAACGAACTACTGTAACTTGATAGTGTGTGTGGTGTGTGTGTGTGTGTGTGTGTGTGTGTGTGTTATTTACATTTTAATATATTCCTATGCAAGCAGACGAAGATATTAAAACTATACATAATACACACATACGTAACTTTTTAATTTTTGCCTCAATTGAATATCGATAAATTTCATGCTAACTTAATTAAAACCTAAATATACACGACTGGCTAAAGGGTTGTTTTGCCCGTAATCGGAAGATAGGCTGGCACTTCTCGTCAACTTCTATTCAAGTTTATTTACGCTCGTTAAAATTTAGCTAAAAGCGCTTCCCCTTCGAACCTATACCAAAATATCGACACAAAAAAAACTAGCCGAGGGTAACCTAACCCACAATATCCCCGTTGATAGAATGTCGTCGATCGGATGTAAGATCGTCCTCTTTTCCTTTCTTTCTGAAAGAATCACCGTAATCGAATGCAGCAAGTAACAAAGTATCAAAAACTTTATTAAAATATTAAACATCTTTTTTCAGAAAATTGGATGCTGCATTTTATTCGTTGTCTCTTAAAGTTGTGCAATGAAAGACGCCCAATAACAGTGATTGAATTTAATTCAATGTTTTAACGTTCAAACTTTTTGGCTCAACTTAAACTTTCCAAACAAAAATAAATATTTGCAAGTTTATACAAAAATAAATATATATATATATAAACATATATAAACATATATATAAACATATATATATATATATATATATATATAATCATCTATATATATATATATATAAACATCTATATATATATATAAACATCTATATATATATATATATATATATATAAACATCTATATATATATATAACATCTATATATATATATAAACATCTATATATATATATATATACATCTATATATATATATAAATACATCTATATATATATATATATATATACATCTATATATATATATATATATAAACATCTATATATATATATATATAAACATCTATATATATATATATATAAACATCTATATATATATATATATATAAACATCTATATATATATATATAAACATCTATATATATATATACATCTATATATATATATATAAACATCTATATATATATATAAACATCTATATATATAAATAAACATCTATATATATATATAAACAAGTTTACTACGTCAATTACGAGGAAAAGTTTTTTTTTTTTTATTATTATTTAAGTACACGATTACTTCCAATTACTTCGTTTATTTCTCTTTATCCCACTCACACACACTTATTAGTTTGCGCGTGTAAACGTAATTGTAAATTTTAATATGGTAATACCGAAGGAGAGGTTTAATAAATTAAATGCTTGGCCAAAGCCTTCAGGTGAGAAAAGAAGAAAAAACAAATGAGCAGTAGTTTTATTCCCAATCTTCAGCTGGCCAGATTCCAAACGCCCATTTCCGTTTTCCACTTCATTACGATCTTTTCCCTTATTTTATTTCTTCTGTCACTAGCTTAAAAAAAAAAGAAAAAAAGCAGCGCCAGTATCGTCTTTTCTTTTACATTTAGTTCCTTCGTGATTATCAGTAAAGTTATTATAAAAGTTGCTTCTTGAAGATGCTTACAACAGATCTATTCTTGAATCACTTCAGCTAAAGATTTCATTCAATTATTGAATGAATGAAAGTGTAAAAAATTTAAAATAATCTCTAGTTTTTCTTGCGTATC
Source organism: Bathynomus jamesi (assembly GCA_023014485.1). Classification (NCBI taxonomy): domain Eukaryota; kingdom Metazoa; phylum Arthropoda; class Malacostraca; order Isopoda; family Cirolanidae; genus Bathynomus; species Bathynomus jamesi. The sequence goes on from JAJOZX010002274.1 coordinate 3,173, forward strand.
ACACACACACACACACACACACACACACACACACACACACACACCTCGTTGCTGTTCTTCCGTGCATTGGTTTCTCTTCACACGAAGGTCAAGCTGGTAGCCCCGCCTCTGGGTCTGACTTGGTGGAGGAGCGAGTTGCTTTCTTGCGCTCTCCACTGTATATAGCCAGGTACACACGCTCATCTGGTACCATCCTGTGCCAGGCATCTAATCTTCTCTTGAAGACTTCAACTTTAACCCCTGTAACGTTTCTGAGGTCCTTTGGAAGCTGGTTCAAGTCTTGGCCCCCCCTGACAAACAAGCTATTTTCTTTCAGTGTTGAGGTCCCTTTTCAGGCCTTTAATTTGGGGACACTCCACATTCTGCCTTTCCTATTTTCCAGTGTTGTTTGAATGGTAATTGGGTTTAGTTTTACGTTTGGTACCAGTTTTTCGATCATTTTCCGTGTGTAGATTATGGTGTACCTTTCTTCTTCTTCTTCTTCTTCTTTCCAGGGAGTACAGATTTAGTTTACGTAGTCTTTCCCAGTATTTGAGTTCTTTGCAGCCATCAATCTTGGCTATGAAATGCCTCTGCGTTTCTTCTAGTTTACTAGTTTCTTCCTTTTTATATGGGGACGTCAAAATTGAGCAGTATTCAAGCTTTGGTATAAAGTGTTTTTAGCAGGGGAATCATTACTGTCCTGTTCCTTCTTTTGAACGTTCTTAGTACATGGTTCCGTGACACTTTTTGCTTTATTTATCGCTATCTGATTTTGTGTTTCGAATTTCGCATCATCGGTCATTATTACCCCCAGATCGATCGCTTTCGTGCTTCTCTGAATTTCCTGTCTATCTGGAGCATAATATGCAGTCTGTTTAAGTTCCTCTTTTCTACCATATCTCAAGAGCTGAAATTTCTCTGTGCTAAATGTCATGTTGTTGTCTTCTGACCATTTGTATATTTTGTTCGTGTCCCTCTGCAAGGCCTCCACTTCATTTACATCGCTGATTTTTCTGCTGATCTTTGTATAGTTTGCAAAGGATGTTACTATACTGTTGCTGTTTACTCCGCTGTCTGTGTCTGTTAGCTCATGATAATGAACAGGAGTGGGACCAATACTCCTTTGTGGTACTGAGCTGCGTACTTCCTATTCTAATGATGATATACCTTGAATTTTGACGACCTGTTGACGTTGTCTGAGAAAGTTGTAGATCCATTTTCCCATTTTGCCCGTTATATATATACAGGGTGTCCCGTAAGTCTGGAACCATAGGGCAAAATGATAAAAACGGCAATAAAAACGCCGAAGAGACTTTTGGGGATTGTTTATGAAATGAGCGAAGATGGTAGCGGCCGTGTCATCGTCAGTGGATGTCCTCGGAGTTCCACTGCGTGGTTTATCTCCTATGGATCCCGTTTCCCTGAACTTTGCTACAAGTTTGCCGACACAGCTGTGTGCTATCGACGCGCGGTCCGGATGCAATCTGTTAAATTCCTCAGCGACCTCTCTCTGACTCCGATTTCCTACGAGCAAAATTACCTGAATGCGTTCTTCCTTACTCAGAGACATCATGGGCACTTGCATAAACGGAAAAACATGACTTACTTATTTTGCCCTATGGTTCCAGACTTAGGGGACACCCTGTGTCAATGTTCCCTCTAAGGTGTGCGCGTGCGCGCGCGCACACGCGTTGTGAAACCCGCGCACACAGCAAAATAAAATGTGCACAGGCTCAAGCGTATCATGAGTCACGACAGTAAATGAAGTAATTTCAAAAATACCGTCACACAAGGTCTGACCATTTGCATCAACATACTCTAAAGTCGCGCTTTTAAGTATTAACCCCTTCCGCCCGACTTCGCCGACGTCCGCAACACAGATTTTTTTTTACTCTATGTATTTGCATTTTTTTTCTTTTATACATTAACGCATTGAATATAAACCTTCTCTCTCTTATTTTTGCATAAAAATGAATAGTAATTATCTCATAATTCATAAAAAATAAAATTATTTTTTATTTTATTCCTATTTTGTGAATGGATAAAATCGTGTATTAATCTTGAGAGTCTATTTTAAATTGCTAAATGCTAAAAATTGTTTTGAGAAATGATAACTAAAATAGTAATTTTCAATTATTATTATTTTTATTTTATTTCTTTATTTTGTTGAATTTTTTTACTATTTTTTATTTTATTCATATTTTTAGAATGGATAAAATTTTTTTCTTTTTTAAGAATATATAATATTGTAAACAGTTTTTTAATATCCATTTAATAGTACCGTAATGATCAAGCTATGACCTTATGGAAATAATATTTATTAAGTATTTAATATTTATATATATTTCATTTTGAAGATAATAGCACTCAGAAAAGTTTGAACAATTTTTCACCATGAATCTAAATGTATGCACAACGAAAATTTCTTGCGTACACGGACTAAAAAAAATTAGAGGGAACATTACCCTGTGTGTGTGTGTGTGTGTGTGTGTGTGTGTGTGTGTGTGTGTGTGTGTGTGTGTGTGTGTAAAGAACGACGCTTGTGTCGAAGAAACGTCCGCACAAGATGGGGAGAGAACGAGCAAATGAAAAATGAGGCACCTCCCAGAAATCGAACCCGGGATCATCCAATTGCCGGTCTGATATGCTAACCACTGCACCAAGGTCCCCGATCAGTCACAACTCGTAATTCTCTTACATACGAGCGGAATCAAATGCCCTGAGGGGGCACCTTCTCATGCCGTACATACATTTTAACTGCAAACAACACAGTATAATTAATGTGCCTCATTTTTCATTTGCTCGTTCTCTCCCCATCTTGTGCGGACGTTTCTTCTACACAAGCGTCGTTCTTTACATTAATTATACTGTGTTGTTTGCAGTTAAAAAAAAAATTTATATATATATATATGAGCTAATTTAAAGCCAACCGAATTGTTTCGAAAGTTAAAACGCATTCCATTCTTTCCAGCATCACTCCACTCCTCATTGATTTATGAATTACAAAAACCGTTCAACTTGCCAGACACAGGATCCAGCTGCAGCAAAATTTCCGATGAAGACGACTATTACCTTTGGAATCCATTAATAATGAGGAGACTTATGATGATATTTGCCTCGTGGAGGGCGAGACAGTCGTTATTATCGAGGAATTAAAACTCTCATTGAAGTTCCTTCAATGTAGCGGAATTTGATAAGAAATCGTATGGAGCTCGAGGCATAGATAGAATGGGTTCGGATAGTTCAGTGGAACTAGGACCCATCCCGAGTGCTATTGATATACTATACAGTACAGAAGAATAATCATTATTTTTCTAACATAGTGTTGCAGTAACAGCGAGCCAAAAAATAAAAAGTTAAATATTTAACTCAGTTATTTTCAGGAGATTGTAGCCCCCAATCGACCACGGAAGTACTACTCCAGGGAGGGGGGATGTTAGGCAGGAGACAGGGAATGCTGGAACTTCCCGTTTCTCGTGTCAGTCCTCATTAGCTGATCTTTTACTGTGCCTCATCTAACCCTGTGAATGGTCCAACATGTTCTCAAACACACACACACACACACACACACACACTTCTATTCCTCACTACACATACATGAATCTTACACACTACACAATCTTTTCAAAATTAATAAAAAGGCGGCGTTGTTTAAAGAGCATCGGAGACCTTGATTTTGGCTCTCCTCCTCCTTCTAAGGGGGACATTTTCGCGGGTGCTCCCCCTTGGCCCCCTCTTTCCTACATAAAAAAATGGCTATAGTGAATGTTATTTATGATAGTTCTTGTTGTAAGGAATCTGATTAAACACGTTTTAAACTTGGAAGGCGCAAAGACTGGTGGTCAGCCCGTGAAAGTGGTTTATACACTTATTTAGGTTGTCTGCTTAAGAGGTTCAGAGTACTCGTAAATGCTTAATTTTTGCTCTTAACGCAGTTATGATGGTGATTAAGTCAACATTCAAAGTTTGCAGTCATTTAGCCTGCCTTACCTTGGTATAAGTAAGTATATCAGAAACGGCTTGCTAAATATTTACTCGTATGAATATTGAGAAAAAGGAATAAAATTGTAAAAATTTAAGATTTAGGAAGTGTGTATGTAGGCTTGCTGCGTTCCTAATGATATTAACTTTATAGGATTAAGGATTAAGTTACCTTCCTTAAAAATACGCGGAAGCAAGCCTTTTATTTTTGCATCGTGTAACAACGTGTTTGTAGAAGTAGCGAAATCTGTAAGCACGAGTGAAGCGTGATTCACCAGTTGGTTAAATATTTCAGCGAAGCTCCACCTTAACCCTTTAACGATGGATGGTACCTTAAGGTCCACCAGAAATAATAATAATATAATTTGTACTACAATGCCTTATTTCTATAAATGTTTCTACGTGTTTATATATAGATGTCATTTAGTTGTCGGGAAAGGAACCCAAAATGTGTATCATTTCAGTGACTAGTTACTAAAATATTGTTTTCAATAACAATAAAACCTATATGCTGCGGACTCGTCCGTAAAGGGTTAAGTAAAATAAACGTGATGATGAAGGAAATTAAAAGAAATACAGACTGTCAATATGGATTATAGACTCAAGAACTAATTTTTTTTTATGCAATTAGCGAACATGATGCGATTATTGTGAGAACTTAATTTACCTCGCAGGTAGTGTGGTGGTCTTTTAGAATGTAATTCTGGTTATCAAGTGTATGAAAGTTTGCTCGAAAGTTTACTTTTTCAAGTGGTCAAGGATCCCAATATTTAGTTTTTAAGTACAGACCTAGACTTAATTGATAATATCTCTGGAGGAGATAACATTTGAAATTAAAGTTAATGTTCATAATTCGGAGAGTTTGGAATACGTTTTGGACTTTAAAGAGAGCTATGTTCCCGGACATGAAACTGCCACTTTCGATCCATAATTGGGATGGGACTTCTTCACGTGATGATATTAGTGGCACGTGGATTTATTTTTATAATTATTTTAAGAATTTAGAATTGAGTAATATTCCATTACGTATAGAGAGATTGGCGACGTTAAACTTAAATGGTGGAATGCTGAAATTAACACATTCACCGCCAGCACTTTTTAAGAAGGTAACCAGCCACCGTCAGCATTTTTGCAAGTTTTTACCCGACTACAAAGTCTTACAAGGTTTCACCAAAAATTTAAACAAAAATTGAAACTAAAGATATCTCTAAACAAAATATTCCAAAATAAAGCTTATACTGTATACGTTTAAGACAAGATTTCTCGTCACTGGCGGTCAAATGATCCGTGTCAAAAGACGAGATTTCTCGTGTTTGGCGGTGAATGTGTTAAAAGTGGTTTAATGTAAAGAAGGAACATGTATTTCAAATTCAAAGAAACAAATAGTCTGTCCGATGAAAATGCATACAAGTTATTGAGAAGGCGAAACCAAAAAAAATTATTAGAAAAAGCAAGCACAACTATGAGCTATATGTAGTAAACTAAATTAAATCGAATCTGAAGGAATTTTATAACTGTTTGGAATAAAAAAGTAGTTTCGCAGACTATTGGTCCACTCATTGGTGAAAACAATGAACAAATTTACGATGACTCAGAAATGACGGAATTTTTAAGTAAATTCTTCTCTTCCGTCTTTACTAATGAAAATATGAACAACACTCCCATTCCGTAATCATGCTCAATGACGATCATTTAAAGCTTCGCGATTTTACCATTAGTGAAAGTGAAGTACTCTCGGCATAGGTAAAATTAATCCTAATAAAACTCCAGGTCCAGATAAGCTCTACTCTAGCGTACTTAAAGAAATGAATTGCGCAAGTCTCTCCTCTTACATATATATTTAATAATAATAATAATAATAATAATAATAATAATAATAAAAGAATTTTCTACGGAAATTCTTAATAAAGTCGTTACAGTCTGGAGAAGTTCCGTACGATTAGAAACTTGCAAACATTAACACCAATATTTTAAAAAAGGGACAAATCGTTTCTCGAAAATTATAGTCCCATTACTTCGACTTCAGTAATAGGTAAGCTCATGGAGACGATCGTTCAGGACAAAATAGTTAATCACTATTACGGCTTTCGACGTAATCATTCTTGTTTCACTAATTTGCTAGTTGGTGTTTTTTGTTTCTTTTATGTCTGATTTATATACCCGTAGTTTACTTGACTTCATCATTGTGAAATCTACAATTCTCGAAAACTTACTGGCGCAAAACATTTGATATTTTAATGCTTAATTAAAGAAATGCATTCCTAAAATGTAATTCATTCGTTCATTCCAAAGGAATTTTAGAACAAATGGAGAGGGTATTATACCGTAGTTCGGTACATCCATTTCAGCCTTCTTAAACGGTAGGTCAACGTTCATATCCATTAATGTTGAACTTTCGAACGGAAGGGATTAATAGCCAGAGAGAGACAATGACGAAAGGATGTCTCGGAGATAAAGCACAGTACGCGGTAATTCATTTTGTCTATAAGATCCTTCCAAAGTGTACGAGTGAAATCACTTAAAACTTATTTTAGGACTACTCCAAATGCCAATTTAAGATAATGGTGTTCTGGTAGCAGGTCTTTGGATTCAATAGAATAACTACTTGATCACGTCATCTTTGCAGAATTTTAATTTAAAAGTTTATGATATTCTTTATTGTATTTTATCTGGTATAGTTCAAAACTTTTTTCGATTTTTATTATGAAAACACTTTAAGAATAACATGATGATTAACCCTCCAAATATACAACCGCTTTTCAATAAAACTGCGTGTGGTAGCTTATATTTACGTAGAAAACAATATCCATAACATTAAAATAAATTATCCCAAAAGTTTGGGACATGAGAATGGAATGTAATTTAATTAATCCCTCTTAAACGAATGAACATAAAAACATTTAAATTATCATCAAGTAATTAAAAATATATATATACAGTATAACAAGTACTTCGACATAAAAGTAGTTTGACGATACTTAAACTTCTCTTAATACCACATGCACAATGCTACAACTGAGACTACGACAACTATAAATAACACAGTTTTAATACAGTTAATTTATACAGTAACATCAGCTCTTGTATTCACAAAAATGAACTTTACATTAACAAAACTAATAAAAAGCGGTGTTGAAGGATTTTCTTAAAAATACGTTGTACGAGTACTGTATATTGGATTTGTTTATCCAGATTAAATAACGGAATTTATTTCTAAAATTGAAGACAAGGTCTTGTGATTATTATTATTATTATTATTATTATTATTACTAAGAATATAAATCTGTAATTCTTTTCAGAGTTCTGAAAAAAGCATGCACGACTTTGGTTGTAAAAATTATGGAGGTACTTCAATGAAGTAAGACTCAGGCTTCTGCCTTCTTTATTCTCCTTAACTTTCGTCACCGTTTGCTTTCAAATGACTTCTTTATTTTATTTTTCTTCAGACGACTTTAGTAACGTCTTTTCCAGTCCGCGCTTTTCATCATCTTTTTCTAACCCTTCACGCAAAATCATCACATTCACGCACTTTTCTATCAATTTTTAGTTTACGTTTATCCAAAAATTAACTTATCTTATTTAGTGTCCTGACGAATCCTTTTGCTACAGTTCTTTCAACATGCATCAATATTAAAGGTAAATTTTTAAATTTCCACAACAGCCACGCACTAACATTTCTAAACACCTTTCAAACAGGGTCCTTTCATTATAATTTTGTGGGGAAAAGATTTTAAATCTCACTTTGAGAGATTACACATTTTTGTTAATTCAATAGTTTTATCATACCAATTGTGCTAATTCATAAATAAATATTTTTGTTTGTACAATTTAGTTTTAGTGTAAACTATAAAAAGACTTCAATTATACTCACAAATAGATCAAAACTGTGGTGCATGCGACAACCATGAACCGAGTGAGAGTGGAATAGAAATAGACGATAGAAAGAAGAACCACCATTCGAGACCCAAAATAAATATAATCAAGCCAATCTCTGGCCACTCCCTCATCTTCGTCGTCTCCGACTCCTATTGGAAAAGAAAAATATAAATTCAAGTTAGAAATCAGCCAACGTAATGAACCGATAAATAATAATAATAAGCGCATGGACATTGGACACCCTTCTGGGATTAAACACCTCCAGTTCTATCACGGTTGAATATGTTCAATCAATAAGGAAAAAAGACTCTTGATCACTGATGGTGACTGATGATTACTGATGATTACTGATGATGACTGATGATTTGGTATGGAAACAAACATAATGCGGGGCTCCCGAAATGAAATTTTTATTTTGGGTTCAGCGTCAACGTAAGAAACAGATCTACTTATCCCGAATCATCGCTTATCTCAATGACGGCAACTAAAGCTGTTTATTTATAAGAAAGTAATTTCAACTTAAAAATGTGGGAAACGATTTCGTTAATGAAGATGATTAGGGTATTTATCTTCTGTGTCGGATATGGGTAAGGCTATGATACAAAAAACTTATAGGTCACCTTGAGGATTGACTCTCATCTGAGCATTCCTCTGTGCTTCCTGTTCGTTACCATTATTTGGAACTTGGGGCTGAGGTCTGGCGTTGTTCTGTTGCTCTTGGGTTTCACTAGGACTGGGACTGGGACTCGCCACTGGGGATGAAGATGGAGTATTTGGGAAAACATCCTGGGGTAACCTACCACTTTCAATGTTACCAGACTGAATACTGAAAGCAAAAGGTATTTAAAACTACTTTATCGTTTATCCAAAGGAAATAAAACAATAAGTAATCGTTACATATCTGTACGTTTTGCCAGGTAAACTTAGGCTACAGCGAGTAATTTTTTTAAAGGGTAAACTCTATTTAGTTTTGGGTTAAACAGTTTCATTGAAAGTTATATATTTCTCAATCTCCGTGAGATGGATATTACGCTTAAACTCGGGAGCGAAGACAAATCAATTACGCACATAAGAATACATAGGAATCACCACCAAAACCCATGTTACCTTTTATGACAAAGGTGGTATGTTAGTGGTATGTCAGGTGAGATAGGAGTCTCCATTTACATATATCCCAAACCGCTTTAATTCTTCCGTTTCTCATTAATTCTTGTGTCACAATCCTATCAACTCTACGTTTTTTTTCACACATTTACTAATTACATCCTTCCATCTTTTATGCAGTCTTCCTCTACTTCTCACACCTACGAACTCATTATTATACAGCTTTTTTTCACTTATCTATCATTATTCATTCCCCATGTGACTATACCAACGCAGCATACTTCCTCTATTCTCATCTTCAATATCTTTTTAAATCCACATCTTTACCGAATATATTCGGTAAATCAACCCGTTTTACGCCAATCATATTTCTTAATTTATTCATCTCAAATGCCATTTCTTCTAAAGTGACAGCATATCAGACAGGTGTTCCACATCCATACACGAGTGTTAGCATTAATACACTGTGAAAACCTCTTATTGCATCTACACTCAAGCACTTCCTTAATTCTTACACAGGCTTTTATTACCCTGCTTAACTCAACTTTCAATGTATTTGTACCTCTTGTTAATCAGACATTTCAAATATTTAAATTCTTGCACCACATTAGCATTTCTCCATTCATGCTGACTCTCTCAACATTCACTTTCAAATAGCCTAATAGCGGGGACCGACAGCTTTACGTGGGATCCGAACCAGATGTCGCTACATCATCTGAACGCAGAGGAGGGCCATCCATCGAACTACTGAACAGACCCAACGTGGATTAACCTTGCTTATCTCGCGGGAAGCGGTACTGCGACGTAGCCACAATGGTAAAAAGGCTTCAATATACACCATTCCTATTTGCACTCACTACGTATAATATTCATACAAATATTACTAAGTTCTTACTATTGCATGTAGGATGTCATGTACTGGGCATACATATGTTGCACTGCGGCTATTTGCTGAATGGGGTCTGCTGGGGTTTGCAAAGGGAATGGTAGCTGTGAATAGTAAGGGTAGAGAGTTGAAGTGTCGATCTGTTGCTGTTGAGCCCCGCTCAAGGGGGGCTGTTCGGATGTTACAGAACGATGCCTGACTCCATCTGAAAGAAAGATAGAGAGAGAGAGGTTTAAATAACTGCAAATTACATATATTTATCATACAATATGCAACCTTACAATAAGGAATTATTTTCTTTTAATTAAAAGTTAAATCTGATTTCGCAAATGCCTCTATTCACTAACTAATTACAAAAGGATCTAATCACTAAAGGACTAGTTTTGGAGTTTAGGAGTAATATCAGATTAAGAAATTTTAATTAATAGTGTTAGTACCGTAAGTGATCTACCTAGGAATTGTGTATCCTTGGCTGGTTTTAGTACCTGGTTTGATTCTAACAATTTTTTATGCAGTACATTCAAGAAATATTGGTTTGTATTTTCTCAAACTATGTTAAATAGGATATAAAGGTGAACAGGGGATATAATATATATTTTTAGTGTTTTTTATATTTATGCAATATATATGTGAATTCTGATTGTTTAATACTTACACTTTATGATGCAATAAAAAATCTAAAATCTAAATTGTTGATGTTCCAAACAGATTTGCTTAAATAACTGAAAAGTGCACATTCAGTTCTGTTTTTTAAATGCACTCACTCTGCATTGAAAAAGCTATCAAAATATGCAATAATTAGAACAGTAACTTCAACTTTTTAGCATATATCTAAGCAAATATATGCTAAAATAAAAAAATTTCAATCCTGCAGCAAATTTCCTTAAATTGCAGAAAAGTGTACCTTCAATCATTAAAAAAGGTTGGCATGGTAACTACAAAAAGTAGGGATGTACTGATTCTAAAATTTAGCCATTGCAGGTGCCGCTTCCATGAAAAACTGCTGATGCCGATGCTGATTCTTTGACTATATTTCAAAAAAATCGTTTCCCTTCATAATTTTACTAATCTAATGTGAAAACTTTCAATTTTCATATTTTTTAATTTCAAATTTGTTTAAATACTTTTCCTTAGCTCATTCCACAACATACAGTCCCAGAATTTGTTACTCATATACCATAACTAAAGTGATGAGAAATAATTTTATTACTGAGTAAAATGATAAAATAATTTTAGTTTAGTTTCATAAATTGAATACCAATCAGAGATGGGAAATCGGATCGGATTCGAATCGATAATCGGAATTAATCGATATTTTTTGAGAAATCTGAATCGAAAAAAAATTCTAATCAAAAAACGGGCGCGGATCTGAATCGAAATTTTGATCCGAATCGAAAGGAAATGATGAATCCGAATTCAAATTGATAAAAAATATGGATCCGGATTTTAAAAATTTGGTTATAACTTATAAGGCTTATTAACGTTTCCCGTTTCACCACAGGTAAAGACTGACCTTTCCGAGAACCTGTTTGCTCGGACAAAAATCATACTAATCCTATACTCCATCCATTAAGGTGCTAATCCTAATCCTTAAATTTTGGTATTGTCCGAGTGACAATTTCACACGCTCCTCAAAGAAATAACCTTTTGCCTTCGAACATTGAAAATATCTTCGTTGTCAGGGCTAATTTTAATTTGTAAATTTGTATCTATACAGTGGATATATTTCTTAAAGTATTATTATCATATTTTAATTTTCATGTATGCTATAATTAATATTTCTTGTATATATGAACCTTAATTGTTTAATAAATTAGCTTATATGAATGATTTTTTTTTTGCACCTTATTAAGAGTAAATCTAAAGTTATTACTTAGATCGTTAATAGACTGAGAATTATCTGTATTATTTATTAAAAATGAAACTTATTAATAATAGCCACCCCTTGACTAAAACAACGATGATAGGTATAATTTTATTAAATGAACTCATAAAAATCAAGAAAAATTAGGCCTGGATCCGAATCGGATTCGAATCGGATCGAAAAAGAAATAATCCGAATCGGAAAAAAATTCGAATCGATAAAAACCGAAAAATTTGAATCCGAATTCGAATCTATATTTCTAATTGCGTGAAAATTGGATTCGAATTTGAATCGAAAAAGATTTCGATTTCCCATCCCTGATACCAATATTTAAAGTAAATTGGTTTTCCTTTTGCTGAAAGTATTTTCTTTCTTCAACAATGTAAATAAAATTGTTCATTAAAATTTCAAGACCCTTGTCATGTATTTGAATAAGAAAATGGACATACAATTTGGGTTTATAAAATTATTAAAATCCTTAAAATAAAGTCAACATAATAAGATTTGTTTAATATAAAAATTATAAAGTACAACTTAATACAGAATTATTATTAATATAGAGTAGGAGATTACAATAGTTTATAATATTTAGACTAGCTAGTTAGAGAAACTAAATTTACGGGTAAATGAACTTATTAAACTTTGCCTTTCAAAAAGGTAGTTTATATGATTAGCTACACTTTGAAATGAGTATAAATTATCATAAATAGTGTTTTTTGTATGTTCAATTTTCCATAAATATAGATTTTATTTAGTAATTAAAATTTTAAAATTTCAAAGAATCAGTAAGAGAATCTGATCAATTTGGCTGATGCTGATGGCCAAAAAGTGGTCGATTCTGCCAATGCCGATTAATCAGTACAGTACACCACTAACAAAAAGTTAACATTTTCAAAATATGCAGTTACTAGAATTCAAGGCACTTTCCTTAAAAGTTTATGACGATCATGGTAATGAAAAGGTACAAGAAGTTTCACATCAACCTTTGGATGGTAAACAAAACTACATACAGTACTCGGTAACTTTGGTGGAAATTGACCTGAAAATAAAGTTCTTATAATAAGCCTTGCATTCAGAGGACCATACTTGGGAGACTATTATTTTCCTCAAATGCAAATTTAGTGACAATTGGTTTTGAAGGAGAACACTGTAGATTGTTGGGCGCATGAAAAAAATAAATAATAATAAAAATACACCTACGCAAAACAATATTTGGTGACAATTACAAATCCTTGTAAAAATATTATTCCTCCTCGGGATTAATAACTAGACGTACTGTACTAGCTTTGGTTGTGCTTCAAGAAGCTACAGATGGTTGACAAAAGTAAATATGTAGACATTTTTGGTTTTCCAGATTTTTTATTTGATAGTAAAAGTCAATAAATAATAATAGATATATTGAATCAATATATTTAAAATCATGTTACTTTTCCCTTTGTATTATGTAAAGCTGACACACATTTTGTCATTCAATTGACAAGCTTTGCCATTTGTTTTTGGATGACAATTGTGGTGTCTATTTACTTTTGTCAACCCTCTGTACATTCGCACTCCAGGATTGATTCAAGCTCATCGAGGATCAATCTTGAATGCCCAATTCCATTTTGAATTGTGACTTAAGGGGGTCTTTTTAATACCCCCAAACAGCCAGCATAATTTGCAACAAATCACATTTATAGGGACAGTACAGTACTGACCAAATTCATCTATACTTAAGCAGAATTAATTCATTTGATCAACCACATCATTATTTTAGGCACTGTTAGGCTTAGTCTTTTAGGGGCTCAAAATTCATTGGTTAGTTTAGGTTTGCCAAGGCCAATTCTGACTAATTTAAGTTATTTTAGGTTCTCAAAATTTTTTGTTTAGAGTTGTCTGGGTAAGATGAGGTTACTTCAGATTCATTTAGGTCATTTTAGGGAATGGAGAGGTGTTTAAGTAAGCTTAGCCTATGTTTCACTCCCTTTGTTCTCAGGATTCAGGTAGCTATTTGTATATTAACCAATTAACAGAAAATCAATACAAATAAAAAAGATTTTTACAAACTTCCAATTTCATACCAACTCAATTTACAAAGTGTATTTAAATGGAGTAACTTGAGATTTGCCACAAACCTTCATTATTAGTTATATGCAAATGGTCAGTTTTCTTTGATTATATTTCTATGAACTATTCTTAGTTTTGCATTAAAATTCAGAGCAGGATTATGGAATTTGGGGTTACCCATTCTGGGTGGAGTTTTAGATAACTGATGAGAGAATGAATAACCCACTAGAAAAAATTGCTTTAAAACCTAAATTAAAATCTTAAATGTAAATATACTAAGAAAGCATAATATTACCTCCTGTCAAATCAGGTTGAGCCTCAGAATGGGAATTATTCTCACTGGGTCCAAGAGGTGTAACTGATGGTGAAGGCAAAGTACGGATTGTGGGTTGATCCTGTGGCTGTTTTACATTGGAATTTGACTTTGGAGAGGAACAAACCAAATGAATTATGTATTCATTGTTATCAGATGGATGTCGCAGAATGGTTCTTAGTGGTAATAAATCTTGTAAAAGCTGGCCAGAGTATATCAACCTTTGTTCCTGCACAGACTGGGATGAAATTTAAATTACCATAATACTCATACAGCACATAAATATACTTACAGTACTTAGGCTACGCTCACTACAATCCATTTAAGTCAGGGTTGGCATTAACCCTTACTCCAAAAAAATATGTAAATTTATGCCTATTTAACCACATTTAATTGAAAGAAGTTGGTTAGCAAAAATTTGTTACAAACTTCCCAGGTTAAAAATGTTTTCATTAGTACAACTGAACCTCATATTTCATGCCTTTATGAATATATATAAGGTCATTCCATGTTAAATTAATTAAGTCATTCCCTGAGTTAATATAAATAAAATTTGAATACACACCAAATTTTACAAATTTTGCCCACCCATGACCTCTAGTTACCCAAAATGAGGTAATTAACTGTTGCCTTGACCTTTTATATTTATGAAACATAAAAGGATAGGAAGAAGTACATGCATAATTGAAGACAAGAAAGGCAACAGGAAGACCAGGAGCAGGCAAAAATGCTGCTAGCTCTAACTGATGAATTTATATTAACACAAGAAATAATGGAAAATACAAGAAAAACAACTGCCAAGATTTGGTATTCAAAACAACAGCAACCTAACTGATAATTACAGGAATATCCCCAACCATAATATCAGATCACATTAGAAATAACAACCAATATAAAAGCAACAGGGAAGGAAAGAACACACTACAGAAAGAGGCAAATTTTTAATTTTTTATTTTCACTCCAAGGCTATAAAGTTGGAAGGTATTGCATCCAGCATGGAAGCAATAGACTGGAGAACCATCTTTAACCCTTTTGCTGCATAATTCACATAGATCTGAACAAAACCATTTGGACATACTAGAATTGTGCAGCAAAAGGGTTAATGGCAAGACAACAGAAATAATGATGATAACCCTAGAAGAGATGCTAGAAATTGTGGAAAGACATGTCCCAAGAAAACAAAGAGGAAAGAAAAGCAGGTTTGAGAGACAAAATAGGTCAATGTTCTGCAAGAGAGAGAGAGAGAGTAAAATTAAGAAACTGCAAAGACAAAGCTCATGCAAAGATCATGCCTATCACAACTAATGGAACACTATACAACAATACTGATGTACTGGAAAACGATGAGCATGCAGGATTTGCCAAGGCATTCAACAGGTGTGACCATGGAACCATAGCACAAAGTGAAGTATATGGGAATAGCAGGAAAAGTACGAAACTCAGTACATAATTTCCATAGTGTGCAACAGCAAGTTGTTACAGTTTGAGGAATATCTTCATCAGAGTTAGAGGTCCTTAGCTCAGTATCACAAGGAACAGTATTTGCTCCATTACTCTTCGTAATCATGCTAACTGATATAGATGAACTTACAAGAGACAGCACAGTAACATCCTTTGCCAATGACACAAAAATTTATAGAAAAATAAAAAACCCAGAAGATATAGGATTTCTACAAACAGAATCTACAATTAGCCATATGAAATTTAACACAAGAATTTCAGTTATTAAGGTACAGAAGAAGGGAGCACCAAAAATCCATGGAATACTATAGGGCTACCCCAAATGAACAGGGAATTCAGAGAAACTCTAAAGCAAAAGAGTTAGGAGTTGCAATGACTGATGATATGAAATCTGAAACATGAAATAAGATAGTAAACAGAGCAAAAAGAGCAACTAGACAGATACTGAGAACCTTTAAAAAAAGGGATAGGAATATAATAATTCTTCTATTGAAAACACTGATCATACACAAGTTGCTCAGTCTTAACATCCCCATATAAAAAAAAGAGGACATTAGTCAACTAGAAGGGATTCAGAGAAGCTTCATAGCCAACATCAATGGATGCAAAGAACTAAATTATTGGGAAAGATTGTGTGAATTAAATTTATATTCACTGGAGAAGAGAGGGGTACACCATTATTTATACTTGGAAAATAATGGAGGAACTACTCCCTAATCTTACTTTGAATCCCATAACCACCAAACAACAGTGAAAAGTAGAAGAAGAAGGTGTCATGTTCCCAAATTAAAGGCTAGACAGGGAACATCTTCAACCCTGAAGGAAAATAGTTTTATTGCGAGAGGACCAAGACTGTTCAACCAGCTTCCCAAGGAACTGAGGAACACAAGTGGTGTAGCAGTGGATATCTTCAAAAGAAGACCAGATGCCTGGCTCAGAACAATTCCAGATGAGCCAGGAATCCCTGGCTATATGAAATGGAGAGCACAAGAAACCAACTTTTTACTTCACCAGGCCAACTCAAGAGGAGGGGCAACATGCCTGACCTCTGTGAAATGAGGAATCATCGCACGGAACATCTGAAAGGTTGAAAGGAAAGCAATGAAATAAAAAGCTATGTAAAGGTAGGTAGGATCCATATATACTTGACATACAGTACTGTTCAAAAATTTGGAAAACCAGTGGTGTATAGGTATTTATATCTCTCATTGGTTGTACATGTACATTTTGAATAAGGCAGTAGAGTATATAAAAAAAACAAATATAAACCATATTATATTAATGAATAATTAGAAAGACAGATATACATGTCAGTATTTAGTGTGTCCCCCTTTTGCCCTTGGACTCTGTAAATAATGCTGTCAGTGTATTTATTTCTTTACACCACTGATGGTGAAATATTCATCCAAATATTCTGCAAGTCTTTTCTAAGTTGTTCAATATTAGATGGCTTCAGTTTATCCTTTTCAGCATCTACATAGTACCATCTAGCCTCAACTGGATTCATGCTGGGGATTTGTGATGGCCATTCCATGATTTTTACTTCTCCAGCATCCTCCTTCCCCTTCAAATATATTTTTACGCTGTGTGTTTGTGATCATTATCTTGTTAGATGATGAACCCTTGTCTAATCAAATGCTTTCCATTTGGTACAGCATGCAGTTGAAGAATTTACTGTTAGAATGGCATAAATTTTCACAAGAGAGCCAACTCCAGATAAGCTTATGAATCCTGACTGATAAATCCCCAACCATGCTTTACTTTGGTTGTAAACACACATTATTATATTTGTCAACTTGTCACCATTGTAGATAGGCTACTATCTTCTTTTAGACCCAAACATTTCAAATTTTGACTCATCTGTTCACAGAACCTTTGCCCAATCAGTTGATCTTGTGCATATTTTATCCCCTTAGATTCATTTCCTGGTCTTGGGTACAGTTGTTTAGCAGCAACTCTTCCATGCAACCCTGCCTCTTGCAGTTGATACTGTATTGTTACAACTAAAACGTTAGTGTCCTGTGAGGAATTAAAAGCCTGCTGCAAAGTACAATTCAGTTGTGTTCTATCTCTTAAGCATGTAATCTTCAAATACTGGTTTTGAGATTTTGTCATTTTCCTTGGCCTTCCTTTTCAGTGTTTGTCTTTAGTTGACTGTTTAAAGATGGCATGTGATAGTGCTCCACACCCATTTTACAGTAATGTACAGCTTTTTAGCAATTCCTCTCATAGTATATATTGCTTCTCATAAAGTCAAGATCTTTATGCAAACATCTTTTGGTATCTGACATACTGCAGCCATTGCATGTAAACAATTAGTTGAATCTACTTATAAAAGAATTCAAAGCACTCATTATTTTGATACATGATGTAAAAAATGAGGAATGTTTGTAAAACACATTACATAGGACAATTATGTTGGAAACATTCTATAAACAATTATTCAACTGTAGTTAATCAAAGAATGAAAAAGTTAGTAGCCTAAAATCAATTTTTAATGGAAAGAACAAGGAATAACATACCCGAGTGATGCAGATGTAAGAGTCCTTTCAGATAGTTAACCAATGACCTTGTAGGTTACTATTTATATTGTGCATGCATAATGTGGACAAGTAAAATCATGTCATTTAGGAATGTTTATTGCCAAATTCTAGATTTTAACTAGAATATGGAACATCTTTTGGTCAATCAATTTTAATAGCATTTCTAAACTTTTGAATGGTACTGTATGTTAAGCCTTATTTATAATTAGAACTATGTTGGAACAACAATGATGACTCCTATATTTGTGACCTTGACCTTTGGTGCAAGAACCTGATCCTTGCTTGCAACATACAGTATATGTATGAAGTTTCATCAATTTATGTTTAATGGTTCAAGAGTTATGGCACAGACTTCCATTTGACCTCTGACCTCTATTTGTGACCTTGACCTTTGATGCAAGGACCCAAGTTTTGCTCAAAACCCATTTTCTTAACCACTTCAGTCCTTTAATATACTGTAACACGTCACATAGTTTGCACAAAGTGAAGGGATTAGCCAATTTTAGCCCAGTATGACCATATAGTTACGTAGTTTCCTTTATATCAAAGCTAAATAAAAATAATTCAGGTTATAAAGGGGGTTGAGGTCATTCATATGTGCATGTGGTTTCACCATTTTATGTTGAGTGGTTCAAAAGTTATGGCATTTACCTCTACTTGACTTTTGACCTCCATTTGTGACTTTGACCTTTGATGCAGGGACCCCAAGTCTTGCTCAAAACATATAGCCTAGTTTTATGATCAGCCATATATGTGTGAAGTTTTATTAATTAATGTTGAGCAGTTGAAAAGTTATAACCCAAATATGAAAAAGGTCCATTTGACCTTTGACCTCTGTGACCTTGGCCTCTAATGTAGGAACCTGATTCTTGCTCATGACACTTTACATATGTATGAAGTTTCATCAATTAATGTTGAGTAGTTCAAAAATTATAGCATGGACACAAGTGTGATGAATGGACAAGTGCAAACCACTATGTCCCCTCCAAATTTATTTGGTTGGAGACAAATAATAAACTTATGCTTTCCAACTATCCAGACCTATCTACATTAACCCTCAATTAAATTTGTCATTTTTCAGTTATACAAAATTAAATTGACTGGGACCTTTCCTGACCCTACAATAGCAGCTGAGGGTTAAGGATGGTATGGCACTACTTACTGGTTTAGCAGGGTGCGTTTTACTGATTTCTTCCTTAATGTACTGAACATTCCAGTCCAAACTGCATTCAATTCTTTGATCAAGGGAACTCTGATTAGCAGCTTTCACTATTAAAGTTACTCTTTCAGACATCTGTAAAATTCATGTAATGTAAGAAGGGAAAATATTATGATTAAGCAAAATGGATTAAATTCTAGTACAACTTACAGTAAATTTTGTGCAAAAGGGATGTCTAGGATTAAAAAACCTTCCATGCTTCTGGAAAAAGGTGTAGCAATTGTGAAAAGTTAAATCAACTTGACAGTGATTGAAAATAGTGAAACGTGTGATAAAGACCATTTGGCTTCATTTAAGATTAAGAGAAGTGCTAAGTCAACTCAAGCTTTACCAAAAATTCCTATGAAACTATTAGGTACATGGGTACCTTTGGTTATGAACATAACAAATATTGTGATTAGACTGTGGGGAATCTTGCAGCATAATGCCTTTGAAATTATTTAAACAAACAATTCAACCAATGATAACATTCCAGGCCTTCAGAAATGCACTGTGGAAATGTTTATGAACAGCAAGTCTGAAATTTTTCTTTTGAGCAAGTGCACTTTCAACTATGAAAGAAATTAAGCTTAGACTTCATAATTAAGAGAGAAAATGAACCCTATTCTAAATAAAAATATATGTATCATATAACGGATTTTTTAAAAATAATGTACTGTGTCAACTTCATGATATAAAACCAAATCATTTGTTCAAAATATTCAATCATACTCAAAAAAAAAATTATCAAAAGTATTAATAATTCATATACTGGTACTGTTAGGCTAATTATCCTCTACTTAAAACATTTTATGATATTTTGAGTGGCTTTGGTTGCTTTGAGGAGTTACAAAATAAAGATGATGGAAATGCTACTCCAGTAATTCATGCCCAAAGTGAAATTCCTATTTCTTTAAGAGAAAAATTGAAAATTCCATGAGAAATCATGATTCAGTATTATTATAAAACCTTTTGCTGAGCCAACAGATTGGGTTTCTATTATGGGGTTCATAGTCAAACCAAATAAGCTGGTTATGGCACACCAAAATATGAACTAGTTACCAAACTCCACTTGGGTGTCTGGGATGACTGACAGCAACCCTTTTTCTGTACCCTTTTACTTTCTCTATACTCAATTTCACTCCAAAGGTGGATGTTACATATATCTACACAATGACCTAACTTGTTCTCATATTCCTCAACTCAAATCTTCTGAATTCTATAGCTACCCTCTGGCTATGGCTTACATGCCAATCTCAAACTAAATACATCTGTGCCATTTACCTTTCTCCTAATCCTACTGACTATCCAAAATTCTTTGACTACCTCACTTCCAAAGTGGAATACATTCTATCCTACTCTCCCTTTGCTGAAATCTCTATTTTAGGAGATTTCAATGTTCACCACCACCACCCTCCCATTTCACTAACATCCCTGGTGAAGTAACTTACAATTTTTCACTCCTAAATGACCTAGAGCAGATTGTACAGCACCCTATTCATATCCCCAATCAGCTTGGAGAAAGCCCAACATTCTGGATTTACTTCTTGCCTCTCATCCTCCTCCTTACTCTGTTAAACTTTTTTTCTCCATTGGGCTCCTCCAATTACAATCTTATATCTGTTTCCTGTCCTATCACTCCAATCTAACCTTGGTGGCACTGGTTGGGAGGCCCTTAGGCATTACTTCTGTGATTTCCCATGGAATGATTACTGCTTCCATGGCCAGGGGCCTTCTGAGTGTGCTAAGTGCATCATGGAGGTGAACATTCCACATTTTATTCCTACTATTAATGCAAAAAACCTTTGTTTAACTTTACTTGTTCTAATGCCATCTGCAATAGATAGGAGTCTTTCAGAAGGTACCATCACCATCCAACCCCTGACTCTCACTCAGCTTATATTTCTGCCCAGAATTGTGCAAATTCTGTTCTTCAATTGGCCAAAAATTCCTTCATCCAACAAAAATGTGAAAACCAATCCAATTCTAATTATTCTTGCTCTTTCTGGCATCTAGCTAAGAACCTCTTCAACAACTTTACTTCCTCTTCTTTCCCTCTTTTCCATTCTGATGGCTCAGTTGCTATCTAGCTTCTCCTGACAAAGCTAAATTCTTCTCTCAAACTTTCATTTCAAACTCAACCATGGATGATTCTGGTGCTGCTCCTCCCTCTGACTTTATTATGCCTGAAATTAGAATCTCTTCTAAAGATGTCCTTTCTGCCCTATGTGGGCTCAACTCTAGGAAGGCATATGGTCCAGATGCTGTTCCTCCTGCTTTTCTTAAAAACTGCTTCAGTGCTGACACCCTGCCAAGGCAAAGTCTTTCATCTTTGTCTCATCTGGTACTTTTCCTTCTTGCTGGAAGTTCTTTTATTCAGCCTGTCCCAAAGAAGGGTGACCATTCTCAACCCTCCAACTATTGACCAATTGCTTTGATTTCTTGCCTTTCTAAAGTTTTTTAATCTATCCTTAATAGGAAGATTCTTAAACACCTTTCTTCTCACAATCTTCTTGCATATCTCTCTGACTCTTGGTCATCCTCCTTTCAGGATTTCATTGAAACTTTTGCCATTGAGCTAGACATATCAAAAGTTTTTGATAGAGTTTGGTGCAACTCTCTAATTTTGAAACTGCCCTCCTTTGCTTTCTATCCTACTATCTGTGTCTTCATCTCTAATTTCCTCTCTGGCTAATCTATAACTGCAATTGTAGATGGCCACTGTTCTCCTAAAGCAGTGGTTCTCAAACTGGGGTACACGAAGGGGTCCTGAAAATATAACCTTTAATTTTTTATATACAATTAACAAACAGCCACAAGCCACATGGTCAAAGAAAGTAAAACTCCTCTCCCTCTCTCAAAAATCAAGAAAATCCTGTGAAACAATTCAAGGGAACAGAAGAAGAAAAAGTTTGAGAGGGCCACTGTCCTAAAGCTATCAACAGTGGTGTTCCTCAGGGTTCTGTCCTGTCACCTACTCTTTTCTTTTTATTTATTAATGATTTTTTAATTCACACTTCCTGTCCTGTTCACTACTATACCAATGATTCCACTCTTCAATTCTCCACCCACTTCACAAAGTGTCCTTCTCAACAGTCACTCCATGATTCATGTAAGACAGCTATAGAACACCTGACCTCTGCTCTGATCTTTCTGCTATCTCTGATTGGGGCAGAGCAAACCTTGTGGCCTCTTACTCACTGTCTTCAATCTCTCTCTCACTCTGCCAAAATGTTGCCTCATTCTCTGTTTACTATCACTATCACCAGTGGTGTAGTGCTGTGGGAACGCGTGGGAACAGCATTCCCTTACTTTTTTTGGTAGACGGAACGGCGTCCCCTCACTATTTTAAATAAATCCGAACTTACAAATCTCTAACGTCATGAAATTTTAATTCCCACCCCTAGAAGAAATATGAGAAAGAATCATTAACTGCTTCATTTCTTTTAGCTTCGACTGAGGCAATGCTAGCCTATAAAAATCTGGTGAAACAGTCACCACGGCGTACCAGTTGTTAACTTTTTTTAGTTAATCATTCCAGTTGTTAGCTATTTTTATTGATCGTACTGGATGTCGTATATCTAATGACACTGAAAATACTGCATCTTCAACCTTGGAATATATCCTAATATCCAGTGCATATGACCTCAAAATATCCCTGAAATTGGTCAGATTTCAAAAGATTTCCCGGGAGGCTTACAGTGCCCCCGGACCCCCAGCTGTATGGGCTCGCCACACTCGCCATTGTCCCCCCCCCGCATCTGAGTAACACTTTCAAAATGCGTTCCCTCACTTCTTTATTTAGCACTACACCACTGACTATCACTATTTACTATCACTATCACTCTAACTGCATGCCACCTCCTTTAAGGAGAGCAGGAGAGAGAACACCACCAGACTTTTGACACATTCACATTCCTTTTCTGTCCAACTCTCTCATGCAAGGGTTAATCAGTATTTTCAATCTTTCATCTACTCAACTAGTGAACTTTGGAACAATCTTCCTCAATCCATCTTTCCCCCCATCTATGACCTCCAGTCTTTCAAACGCAGTGTGTCTAGGCATCTCAAAACCCTGGACCTTTCTTCTTCTTTAATGGGGGAGGGGGCACTTTTGCAGGCATTCGCCTTGGTCCATCCTTCCCACATAAAAAAAGCCTGCTTCAGGCCATTTTTTCTTCATATGCAAACTAGTAATGGAGAACTAACATACACTGTACATTGGAGACTCAATCAACTGGCATAACCCAGCAGCCAAAACCAGTGAGTAAGCAAAATCACCAGTTGATTGCACTTCTTAAAATCTTATAACTTAACAGTTTATACTATAAACAATTAAGGCAAAATTCCAGAATCCAGACAGTTCATAGCTAATGTGGATTTTGGAATTTTGCATTATGACATATTTACATATGCACTGCACAGTACAACTCTTTCTCTCATAATTTAATCCAATGATTCCCATCCTGTACCATACTACACGTATTACCAGTAGTAACCCAAGCTCTTTTAGGGGCTATGCAAGAGGAATTTAATATATAGCTTGATAATTGATAAATAATTAATGGTAATGTATTTAAAAAGTAATATTAGTTGTAGATGAATAACCTGCAACTTTTCCAACTGTGGTACTAAGGAAATCAATGATGCATCAACTTCAAAAAGGCTGGAACCTCCACCGACCCTGACTTAATCAACTGTTTTAATGCTGGTTTCCTCAGTCACAGAATCTTCCCTTTTACTTATCCAAGTACAGTACTAAACATGTGGCTTAGAAGAAACATTTGGTAATATGTGCTTGGAATGGTCTTGAGTTGAAACTGATTGACAGTTGATCAAGCATACAGCCAGCCAAGTGATACAGTGGTAGTTTAGTGTAACCACCAGTTGATCCATATACTCGTTGATTGAGTCTCCACTGTGTGTGTTATGTACATATATAACAAGCTTTAGAAGATACCATAAGATTAAATGGTGCTAAAAGTAGTGATGGGACGATTAATCGGAATCGAGAATCGGAAGAATCGAGCATTTTTCAGGAATCGGAATCGAGAGAATTGTACCATGATTTCCGATTCTTAAAACGATTCTTTAACTTTTAATTGAACCAGTTTTGCAATGTAAACTTTAAAATTTAAATGAAAGAGGATAACAAATTTTATTTTTATTGTATTGTAGCTATACATTAAAACATGTATATCCATGATGTGTAATCAAGAAGATTAAAATGAATTGTTACAACTTACAGTTGATTTTTATTTTTAAACCAATCTATTATAATTTATAATTTATATTACCATACTCATAATGTAAATAGTTAATCTTACCAGAGTAAAATATGACAATTTCCAGAAAAACAAGTATAGAATTATATTTAAAAACATTGAGAATCGGAATCGGAATCGAGAATCGTATCGGAATCGAGACTTTTTAGTGGTATCGGAATCGGAATCGTTAAAAATTTTGGTATCGTCCCATCACTAGCTAAAAGTTTAACAGTACCATACTCAATGGCAAGCACAAATTTTAGTAACCAGCTTGAGAAATAAAATTAGCCCTACCTGATCACCTTACATTCAACACTCCATTTAAGAAGCAGGCTCAGATGACTGTGTACCTATGGTATATCATTTGGAATTGCCTCAGCTCCAGAAGATTTTTTCAAAGAAAAAAGCCATAGAAGGTTCAATGGAATCAGAGGTATAGTATTATCTGATAATATACTTGTAGGATTATATTAAAAGTCATAAAAGATGATGACAATAATTTGGTAGTTACTAGTGATGCACCGATGCCAAATTTTTGCTGATGCTGATGCTGATTTTACAATCAGTACTTATAAGGGGAGTGGCTAGCCACCCACCCTGTATCTGCTACTGATATATAATAGAGCCTATATAAAACTAGCTACCGAGCTCAGAGTTTAATATTTTGTAATGAAAATATTCTGGAATATTTTTTAAGTATCATAATGAATATTGGAGTAAAAATTTGTATTTAAAAAAAAACTAAAAAATTGGTGTGTGTATATGTGCTTTCTGAATTACTAAACACTTGTTTACTCTTGGACTTTGATAATTTTTGTTCCTTCTTTCTATGCATTCAAGGAGCAATACAGTATATGAAAATCAGAAAATAAAGTTCACCATGTGGGTGTCCACTCCAATGACTACCAGCCTTTTTAGTTTTTACTAAGCTAGGTGGACAGTAGGAAAATACATTATAGGGCCTGTTTAAAACTATAGCTGTATTAAATAAAACACTCATCAGAAAAGTAAATTAAGAATAAAATTTAAATCCATAAGTTACTCAGTAAGGCAAAAAGTGAAAGAAAATATACTTATGCTATTATTAATATAGACCAAATCTTTTCCCTAAATTTCATTTATTAGATAATTGGCATTGGCAAAAATTTGGCATTGGTGCATCACTACGGTAGTACCATAGTTACCACTACAGTAGTACCATAGTTACCCTATTCAAAAGAACTAGAGAAAAGAATTTCGAACCTACTAAAAGTAAAATCAAACTAAATTCTCAATATAGCCTATATATGAAATATGTAGGACATATTCTAATCTCACTATGTAGTGATTCAGAAAAACTGCAGCTATTCTCAAAATACTAGCCTCCTCAAATGTCAAATCTTTACAGTGATTTCTTGTAATTGCTTACTATTTATCAAAATTTATAGTGAAACTTGTCAAAGATATCCAAACCACTAAAAATTTGCCTAGAGAAAGATCCAGAATAGATCATTTAACAAATCAAGGAGTGTCATTTCAACACCAGTGCTTGGACATTTTAATGCATATACATCATCATTTATATGAGACATTGCAAATACTATACTAGTGACAAACTAAGCAAAACTATTTTCTGAGGAAACAAACTCCAAAGTTTTGCAAATTAGAAATTGTCATAACTTTGCCAAAAATTGGTATATTTTGATGGGGTTTGTATCATTTTGATCAGAAATGGGTGTATATTATTGTAATGATAACTAGACTGCACTCCACAGGAGATGCTGATATGCTGATTGGCTTAGCTGCCTGCTGAGTTCATCACCAGTATCCTCATAATTCTCCCAGAATCTGTCCTGAGTGAATGGTTTTCCCATTTTAAAAGAACTGAATTTTGTAAGTACTAGTGATGAACTTGCATCATTATCCATTTAAAAAGTACATCCTGGAAAATATGATGGTATAGAAAATGGATTTTCACACCCATGTAGAGTTCATATCACTGGTATTCACAATGCCTCATATAATGGGATTGGGTTTGGAAATGGAAGTGGTAACACTCTCTCTGCTGTGCTCTAAGTTTTTTTACAAATTGCTGAAGGATTTATTATTGATTGTGTCAATTTTCACTTATTGGGATTATTAAAGTATAAATAGCTCTATTCCTAAGCTTTAAGCTTAATTTAACTGCGTATTTGGAGAGATCTGGGGGTTCATTCAGTGCAAGCCCAACATTTTGGTTGATTAGTACGGAAAAACTATATATGCTTACAACATGGTATTGTATATGGTACCTTTATTTCTTAATTAAATACAAATTATTAATTCAGTTAATTAAATATCTACAAAATTGGCAACAGTCTATTGGGAATGAAAATAATTGCCATACATAAAACCCATCAAAATTTTCCATTGCTGACTCATGAAAATTATTTTGAGAGAAAAGTCAACAAACTTTGTAAGTCAGTGAAATTGAACACAAAAGATTTATATTAGTGGCACTCAAAGCTGCTGAGTTCCAAAAGCTTTAGACAAGGGAGACATAATTAATCTTATAAGTTCCAAGTAAATACCTAATTAATAATATAAACCTAGTAACTCAAAAGGATAGGCCTATTCCTTCAGGTATTTAAGTGTAGCAATTGCCTATATTAATTAAACCAAATAAACTCGTTGTTCAACACCTATGGCCCTACATCAAAAGAGATCATCGCACCCTACAAACAGAAGTGAGGCCCAATAAAATAATAAGGTATGGTAATGAAAGCTTATAAATTAAACATTAACCCAAAAAAAAACTACTTAATGAGGTCCTTTGAAGACCTCCACAAACATAACTCTTTAATGAAAAAAATGTAGGGTTTTTGTCAGTAACTCTTCACTGAAATCTGCTGGAAACTTCCAATGAATGAGGGTAACAGGCAATCAACCCATAGCCCTATACGGTATAGTTTTTTTGTAATTGGCCGAGACCCCAATTAGCTCATTCCATCCAGGGCATAGCCTAACTTAGACCTTAAAGTTTTTAACCAAGTTAAAAAGTAGTATTTAAAATAGCTTTAGAAAGTTAGGGAAGGGGTTAAGGCTGTAGCATGTGAGAGTTATGATGATTGGTATCACTCAGCCTATATCAAAATTCAGGGGTATGAAGTCATCAAATATTTTGTGGTTTTGCAATAAGTGTTTAGCCGAGGTTAGGGACATGCTCAAGGCAAGCTGCTAGCTCAGAGTTCAGTGGGCCTAAGTTAGTTGGCCCTATGATTGACAGTGTAGTTAGCAAGATTAATATAACAGTTAGGCCAGAAACTGAGTCTAATACAAGAAATACTAATTAATGTAAGACGTAGTGAGGTTGAGCCTAAGCCTAGCCCTAGTGTTAGAGACAGGAGCGCAGGCCCAAGTAAAGTTAAGCCTAAGCCAAGTGTTAGTGATAAGGATGCAGGTCTAAGTAAAGTTAGGCCTGATGAATGGCACAAAGTCAAAGGTCATTCAAGAAATAGGATTAGAGAGAATAGTAATAGGTTTCAGATACTAGGGAATTTTGATGAAGTAGTACCAGTGTGAATTTACCATGGTTGGAGACTATTATTTGGAATCAGGACAATAAATTTTACAATAAGTGAAGGAAAACTCTCAGAAGAATATGTATTCCAGGTGGTAATATTTCTAAAGTCAATGAGGTAGTGAAAAAGTTGCCTGTAACCCAAGGTAATATTATACCGTAATTCATGTAGGTAAATCAAACAGCTTTGTGGAACTCCTAGCAGTGAAAATAGAAAAACTAAATGTAATACTGATAGTCACATCTATAGACCTCCAAACACCCCAACCAAAAAATTCTCAGAGGCCATTGATGATATCAGAAAGCTAATAAAGGCCATAAACCCTCCATCCCCGAATATAATGATCCTGGTATATATATATACCTGGACAAGGGACACACAAGAGAAAACAGGAGCAAGCAAAAATGTTGATGGCTCTCACAAATGAGTTTATGCTAACACAGGAGATAATGGAAAATACCTGAAAAAATAACTGCCTAGATCTGGTATTCATGAATAACATGAACATTGCTGATATAAAAATAACCCTAACCATTATCTCAGACCACAACTTAATTGAGATATCAACAAATATGATGACAACATTAAAAGACAATCCACATATTGAGCAAAGAAGCAAATTTGGAGCCTTTAACTTGAACTCCAATACTATTAATTGGGAAGCAATCAGATTGCACATGGCTCAAATAGAGTGGAGAACAGTTTTAGAAATGCTAAACAACCTTGGAAGAAAAAATGCTGAGAATTTTTTTAAAATATGCTCTGAAATCATAGCCAAAAGGAAAGAGGAGCTGGCTGGAGAGGCAAAAGAGAAAAATATTCCACAAAAGAAAGAGAGTGGAGGCAAAATTAGCCAACAGCGGAGATAATGCCAGGAAAATAATACAAGAAAAACTGGAGGGTATTGATAGGGAAATACAAGCCCTGATTAATGACCATACAGAGAGGGAAGAGGAAAAGGCAGTAGAAGCAATAAAGGAAAATCCAAAATACTTCTATAGCTATGTGAAAAGGAAAACAAAAATGTGCGCTGCTATTGGGCCTTTAAGAAAGAAAAATAATGAACTAACTGACAATCCAAAAGAAACATCTGAAACATTGAGATCCCAGTATGAATCAGTTTTCAGTACCCCAAAAAGTGACAAAGCAATACCTGACATAGTTGCATTCTTTGAAGAGAAATTGCAAGGAGAGTGTATAACAGACTGATTTTACCACTGAAGATGTAGTGAGAGATATAGAACAAATGAAACCACATTCAGCTGCAGGTCCGGACAATTTGAATGCATTATTGATTAAAAACTGTAAAAATGAAATAGCTACACCTTTATACTGGATATGGAGAAGATCCCTAGACACTGGGGAAATACCGAGCATCTTGAAAAGAGCAAACATTGTCCCTATAGGCTATATAAAGGAGGGGACAGATCTCAAGCAAAGAACTATAGACCAGTGTCATTGATGCCCAACCTCATCAAGATATTTGAAAGGATAGTTAGAGAGAAAATTTATGATTTCTTGGACACTAGAAAGATTCAACGAAAATCAGCATGGATTCCAATCAGGTAGATCATGCCTATCACAACTAATAAAACACTACAACAATATCCTAGATGCACTGGAAGGTAATGACAACTACGATGTTATATACATAGATTTTGCTAAAGCTTTCGACAAATGTAATCATGGTATAATAGCACATAAAATTAAATACTATCATACCTCTTTTAACAAAGCCTCAGCCAATGGATTTTCATTTAACAGACATGAAAAAATATTCATTTAATAAATACTGTATAATAGTAAGTATTGTACCATTCAAGAAAAAAATCAATCAAACATTAGTGAAAAAGAACCAATGATAAAGTCTGCCGCCATCTTTGTTGTTTACATCCTCTAAGCCAATCAGTAATCATCTCAAAATGTATACAGTAGCCCACCAAGATTCATGTCAGTTGTGTCACAGTAGGTCTCTTCATATTCACTATCTACATGTGTTTTGTGAACATTTTATGCCCATCATGTCTGGGAAATGGCCTGCAAGTGAGTGTGTTGGTAAACCAGCCAAGGTGCCCAGGAAAGTCATTAGTATGGACATGAAAATGAAAGTAATATGAAGAGTTAAGCATTGTCACCTATACTGATCGTGGCAGCCATTTTTGTTGTTTTATTATCATTGCGCTGGAGCTGTTTGCTTGCTGCTTAAGGTTTACTTTTTAAACAGACAGAGCAGTGAAAAATCACCTACGTATTTCTAAGTAACCAACTTCTAATGTTTAAGACCTATTTTGGCACATTTAATCATTATTTAGTCATTCTCTAAGAAAATAATACTATTTAAAAGTATTTATTTATCATTTTGACTGATTTCGCTATTAAGCAAGAACCCATCTCCATAAGCACCATGTTATAATGACCTCTATTAATGGATTTTTTGCTTAGTGGACAAGCCTCAAGAACATATCTTGTCCATTAAAAGAGGTATGATAGTATATGGGAATAACAGGCAAAGTAGGAAAATGGATCTACAACTTCCTCAGAAAATGTCTACAGGTTGTCAAAATTCAAGGTATATCATCAGAATCGGAAGTACGCAGCTCAGTACTGGCCCCACTCCTGTCCATTATCATGCTAACAGACAAATGGTAGAGGAAACAGCAACAGTATAGTAACATCCTTTACAGACAATACAAAGAGCAGAAGAAAAATCAGCAATATAAATGAAGTGGAGGCCTTGCAGAGGGACACAAACAAAATATACAAATGGTCAGAAGACAACAACATGATATTTAATACCGAGAAATTACAGCTCTTGAGATATGGTAGAAAAGAGGAACTTAGACTATATATTATGATCCAGATAGACAGGAAATTCAGAGAAGCACGAAAGTGATCAATCTGGGGGTAATAATGAATACTGCAAAATTTGAAACACAAAATCAGATAGTGATAAATAAAGCAAAAAGAGTTGCAGGACAGGTACTAAGAACATTCAAAAGAAGGGACAGGACAGTAATGATTCCCCTACTAAAAACAATGATTATACCAAAACTTGAATACTGCTCAGTTTTGACATCCCCATATAAAAAGGAAGAATCTAGAAGAAACTCAAGACACATTTCACAGCAGATTGATGACTGCAAAGAGCTCAACTACTGGGAAAGACTACATAAAATATACCTGTACTCCCTGGAAAGAAGGAGAGAGGGGTACACCATAATCTACATATGGAAAATGATCAAAAAACTGGTACCAAACCTGAAACTAAACCCAATTACCATCCAAACACTGGAAAATAGGAAAGGCAGGATGTGTAGTATTCCCAAATTAAAAGCCTGACAAGGGACCTCCTCAACACTGAAGGAAAATAGCTTGGTTGTCAGGGGGACAAGACTTTTTAACCAGCTTCCAAAGGACCTCAGGAACATTACAGGGGTCAAAGTTTAAGTCTTCAAGAGAAGACTAGATGCCTGGCTCAGGATGGTACCAGATGAGCCAGGTGTACCTGGCTATGTACAGTGGAGAGCGCAAGAAAGCAACTCGCTCCACCACCAAGCCAGAACTAGAGGCGGGGGCACCAGCTTGACCTTCGTGTGAAGAGAGACCAATGCACAGGACAGCAACAAGGTTAATGAGGTATAAATGATTTAACAAGCAAGGATAAAGATGGTAGATTTAAATTAAACAGAGGTACAGGGAATTGATAGAAACTTTAAAAAATAGGCAGAGCAAGTGTTATGACATGGGTATTTTACCAAGTGTTGGAGTAAGCATGGAGTTTACAAGTAGAATTTTAGCCTTAAATGATAAAGTTAGGATGCTATGTAGTGAAGAGGTTCAGTTCATAGATTTATGGGACAATTTTTATGACAGGAGGGAGCTTTACAGTAAGGATGAATTACATCATAGGGGGGGGGGGGGGGGGGGCTACTTTGTATGGGAGGCTTCTGGAGGAAAATGTAAGTTCTTTTGGGTTTTGAAAGATAGCTTTAGATCAACTGAGGGCATGAAGCATCAGGGTATAGGTAAAGTAAATACTGTTAGAGTCTTAAATACAGATTATGTCAGGAATAGCATATCAACTTCCTAGCCAAAGGCAGGAAATCAGTTAAAACTGAGGGGTTGAAGTGTTTTCATACAAATGCATGTAGTCTAAGGAATAAGAAAAATGAATTATTTAGTTATATGATAAGTGAAAATATGGATATAGTCTGCATTAGTGAGACTTAGATGAGTGAGGCAACATTCAATGACACTAGAGCAGAGTATGAGTTAAATAGTTATACAATGTATATTTATCAAAGAATGGATAGGCAGGGGGTGGAGGTTTGGTTTTATACATTAAGAATGACTTAACTTCAGTTCAGAATGAAAATATTAAATTAGACAATAGTGCAGAATCAATTTGGGTTGATATCTGTGTTTCAAGCAAAGAGTATATTTAAATAGGTGCATTTTACAGACCTCAAAACCAAACACAGGAAGTTATAATGTTATAATGTTTCAGACCAACAAAGACCCTAGGATCCACTCATGGCTGGTCTACCTGTGTTCATAATTGTGTATTGTGTATGTCCTCCATGGTGGCGGAGGGGACCTACAATTTTACGTGGGTTCCGAACCACAAGAACATAAGAAATTTATGCAAAAATTGCCTGTACATTGGCAATGACCAATTTTTACAAAACTAAATAATTATCAACTTAAAACTAATTAATTATCGATTTAAAACTAAAGATAGAATCTCTGGATCCAGAGGATCAAGTCATAATAGACTACTATCCACAAATATATTACACTCTATATCTATTTATAACCGACATGCAAATATATCAGATCCAAAGAATCCAGTCAATTTCATTACGGCATCCATCAATACTAGTACCTTGCCAACCAAAAATAAGTCACGGTCCATATCAATTGTGGACCAAGTCAAAATTTACAACCATATACATTACAATATATATACTTAGGAGGAAAAGTGTAGGTGTGGCTGTAAAGACTGTACAGTAATGTAGAAATGTGTGTGCACCCATTTTGGGTCTCCCATTTCAAGGTGTTTGTGAGGCAAGTGAAGATCATAAGTTTTTCAATACCTCACAGTACTATAGGGAGCACCGCTCGGCAGAGGAATCTCTTTAAATGGGGTGTGTAAGGACAGAGAGTATCCCCTAACCCAAGATGCTGCCTCCCTATATCCCACAACACTTGTGTTGAGCTGTGGGATCTATCACCACAAAGCCTTAATTTTACTACCTTAAACTATACCCAATCTATCAACATATGCGTCTAATCAATTTTAAACATGTTTATAGATGTGCTAGTAATTACTTCTACTGGCAAACTATTCCAGCTATTTACTATTCTATGCGTAAAAAAGTTTTTGGCAGCTGCTGTCTCGAACCTTCTACTTGTCAACTTATACCCATTATTTCTAGTCCTATTATATTGAGATATTTCAAAAAAGCTCTCTATCTATGTTATCAAACCCATTCATAATTTTCAAAACCTGGATTAGATCACCCCTTAGCCTCCTAGTCTCGAGTGTAGTCAATTTTAACTCCTTAAACCTATCCTCGTACGACTTTGACCTAAGCGACGGAATCATCTTAGTTGCTCATCTTTGAACTCTTTCAATTTTGTTTATATCTTTGCGCATATGCGGATTCTAAAATTGGACCGTGTACTCCAAATGGGGTCTAACTAATGATTTATAAAGATTAACTATAATATCGCGCAATTTGTACTCAAAATTTCAAGCTATAAAACCTAACACTTTGTTCACCTTATTCACCGCTGCTGTACTTTGTTTCGCTACTTTTGAATCACCAGTGGCTATAACTCCTAAATCTTTTTCTTTTGTTTCTTTCCCTGACATACTATACGCAAATTTACCATTACGTGAACCTATATGCAAAATTTTGCACTTATCAACATTAAATCTCATTTGACATGTGACTGACCAATCAACGATTTTATTCAGATCTTCCTGGATTTTACCTCTATCTTTGTCATTAATCACCCTACCACCCATATTTGTGTCATCCACAAACTTTGAAAATGTACTGACTAGGCCAACATCTAAATCGTTAATATATATAAGAAAAAGCAAGGGGCCCAAACGCCCAATACAGAACCCTGATGAATGCCACTTGCTACATTAGCCCAACACGACTCCACTCCATCAACAACCACCCTGTTTCCTACCTCGCAACCACTCTTCTAGCCAATTTATTACTACACCCCTGATTCCATGAGCCTTAGTTTTTTCAATGAGTCTTTTGTGCGGCATGGTGTCAAACGCTTTTTGAAAATCTAAATACACTACATCAACCGCCCAATGACTGTTGTAAATGTCAACCACGCTTTGAAAAAATTCTAAAAGATTAGTTAAGCAAGATTTGTTTCGCCTAAAACCGTGCTGTGTATTTCTAACTTGTTTATGCAATTCTAAGTGTTCAACTATGCAATCCCTAATTATTGATTCCAGTAACTTACCTACAACAGACATTAAACTGATTGGCCTATAATTTCCCACTGCACCTTTATCGCCTTTCTTAAAGATAGGTGTTATGTTTGCTAACTTGAAATTATCTGGTACGCACCCCTCAGAAATAGACTCATTAAAAATCTTTGTTAGCGGCACAACAATGCTATCTTTTAATTCTTTTAGTTGTATGGATATATGGAATCTGGCCCCGGTGATTTAGCATTTTCATTTTATCAATATAGTGCATTACCTCCCCTTCACTAACCACAATATTATCAAAAATATTACCATTATCAAAAGGTATTATGTCTATGACCGTAGGGATATTCATTACATCTTCTATAGTAAAAACTGATGTAAAAAATACCTCCCCTTCACTAACCACAATATTATCAAAAATATTACCATTATCAAAAGGTATTATGTCTATGACCGTAGGGATATTCATTACATCTTCTATAGTAAAAACTGATGTAAAAAATTTGTTTAGAAAGGTAGCCATTTCCTTGTTTTCAGAAACTAGATCTCCGTTAACATTTTTTAATGGCCCCAAGACACTTTTTACTGGATTTCTATTGTTGACATATTGAAAGAATCGCTTGGGGGTTTTCTTTACCATCATGAGCTATGGAGACAGTATGATTCAAGAAATAAAGGTTGTAGTGCTAAAACATTAATTATGGGTGATTTCAACCTGCCTCATATAGACTGAAGCCTTTTAGAGGGAAATAATAAGGAAGGTAACTTCTTCAGTGACTGCTACAATGACTGTTTTCTAATGCAATTTGTAGACAAACCAACTAGGGATCAAGCAATCTTAGATCTGGTTCTTTCCAGTGATTAAGAACTTATTAGGGAACTTGCAGGAGGAAGTCTTAAGGAAATAGTGACTACTGGATCATACGTTTTAAGATAGAATTAAATAGGGATCTAGTCAACAATGACCATCTAGTCCAGTAGTTCTTAACCTTTTTACTACCATGCCCCCTCTAGGAATTGGTCCTTCCCTCCACGCCCCCCTTCAATCAAAATAACATTCTCAATAACTTCTCAATATTAGCCCATGCTCTCGTTAAGAGAATAACAAATACAATTAGAGAAATTCCTGTTTCTAGGGGGGCGCGCCCCCCCGGTTAAGAACCACTGATCTAGTCCCTTGTTTCTCAAAGGGTGACTATAGTAAATTTAGGGAGTTGTTAGGCTCAGTAAAGTAGGATAATGAATTTGCCAATAAAAATGCTATCGAGATGTGGTCTGATTCAAAGAAATTTTAGAGGATGTACAATGTAGGTGTATCCCTTTCAGAACTGTCAGGAATAACAAGATTAGGAAACCTTTGTAGTGGAATGGAAAATAGCTAAAATGATTAAAAATAAAAAAAGGGCATTCAGGGAATTTAAGGGCAGTAATAGTATTTTGGATTTGGATAATTAAAGGCAATTAAGAAATACGCTAAATAGTTTGATTTGGAAGAGCAAAAGGCATAGTGAACTAAATCTAGGTAGAAATAGCAATAAAGATCCAAAGAAATTCTTTAGTTTTTATAAATATAATAATAAAAAGCATGATAGGATCGGCCCAATAGAACATGATAGGATGTTTGAAAAAGATCATCATATTGTTAGTATTTTTAATGATTATTTTAGCTCCATTTTACTGAAGAAAAATTTAAATAACTTTGATTTTAATTCTTTAGATTCTGTAAATTCAGACATTCTTGATCATATTCACATAAGGAAGGATGATGTTAGGCAAGTGATTCATACATTGAAGTCAAAGTTGCTGGACCTAATAATATACAGGGTGTCTCAAAAGTCACTATCTATTTCGGTGACATTAGATGTTTTTTTAAAAAATGCTATGCTGGCATAAAGATATGTAGCCAAACTTCGAAATTGTATTACCGATGCAGTTCAGAAAATAACACCTCAAATGCTGGAAAGTGTGTTCTGGGAAACAACTTATCGCTTTGAGCTCTGTAGACACTCTGATGGTCGCCATGTGGAGACAGATAAATAAATAGCACTAATTCTTTGTGGCACTTACTTTGAAATAAATATATTTTTCATGTCTTAAACCAGTTTTTCGCAATTCCCATTATTTTTCAAAATAGATAGTGACTTTTGAGACACCCTGTATATGCTGGGATTCTCAAAGAAGGAGAAGAAAGCTTATCCGAGACACTAACTATTTTGTTTGTTAGGTCAATTAATTATGTAGAATTACCAGATGAATGGAAAAAAGCAAATGTAGTACCTATTTACAAAAAGGGGTATGGAGGAGGTAGGAAATTATAGGCCTGTTAGTTTGACATCATTGGTAGGAAAGGTACTAGAAAGAATTATAAAGAATAATATTCAAGATAATTTGGAAATTTTAATCTTATTTCAAGTTCACAACATAGATTTAGGTCAGGAAGGTCTTGTTTGTCTAATCTGTTGAGTCAGTTATAAAGTGGGTAGAAAAATGGTTAGAAGACAGAGAACAGAGTAATTCTAAATGGTCATGAATCTGGGTGGTAGGAAAGTGAAAAGTGGGGTACCACAGGGATCAGTTTTAGGTCCATTACTCTCTATTTTATAGATCAATGATTTAGAGAAAGGAGTAGGTTGTAAAATTTCTAAATTTGCAGATGATACAAAAGCAGTTGCTCCAGTTATAAATATAGAAAATTCTTATAAACTGCAAAAGGATCTTGATAGATTAGTTGCTTGGGCTAGTAAATGGCAGATGGAATTCAATGTTCAAAAATGCAGTCATGCATTTTGGTAGAAAAAATGAAAACTTTAGTTATGAGATGCAAGGGAACTGGTTGGAGGATGTTAGACAGAAAAGGGATCTTGCTTGGCATTATAAGTGGTAGTGATCTAAAATTTTCTAAGCAGTGCTTAAAGGATAGAAATAAAGCAAATAAAATGTTTGGTGTTATTAAGACAAATGTTAGTTACAAGAGTAAAAGTCATCTGTAAATTATATAAATTCTTATGTTAGGCCTCACTTAGAATACTGGTACTGCATTCAAGCTTGGTCCCCTCACCTTAGACATGATATTTGTATGCTTGAAGGTGTGCAATATAGGGCAACCAAGCTTATCCCTAACCTAAGAATATTGGAATGCAGGGATAGATTAAAGGAACTAGGTAGCTATGTTTAGTTTTGAGAGATGTTGTATGAAGGGGAGATATGATACAGATGTTCAAAATGTTTTCAGGTTTGGACAATTTAGATGTACCAGGGATGGGAAACTGATAACTTTTTAAGTCCAATTTTTTATTTCAGTTTAAGTTTTGATTCAAATTTTATATTTTTCAGTTTGATTCAATTTAAATTTCAATTCCAGTTTTTTTTTCAGATTTCTTTAAGAATTTCTTTGTACTATTTATATTATTTTTTGGAGGGGTACCCTACTGACAAATTCAGATTTAATTTTATATTTGTATTTGCATTTGATTTCTGTTTTTCAAAGAGAGAATTTGCTTTAGTAACTATCTTTACTTTTGTATGATTAAACATGTAAGCATCTATAGCCAACTGAATCAGCACAAAACACATCTTTTTTTTTTTTTTTTTTTTTTTACTTATTTGCTTCATTTCTTTCACCAAGTTTTATTTAACAAAAACTTTCCATTTGAAATGTTTTATTAATTCATACACTTTTTAAATTTTAAAGCATATGACATAAAATATATAGATAATAGATTAGAGTAACATTCCAAAAAATTAACATTTGAGTTGAAATTTGGTCATTCCCACAGATTATCTCACTCACTTATGTAGATATAGATAGTATAGCTATTATCAAACTGAAAAATTTGATCATCAGAAAAAACTGAAGACATCCTTACCAAGTGATTAAACTTAAGTCAATGAAAGGAGCACATTCATTATTGAAAAATATTTTGATATGGGATAAAAATTTTCCTCCCTAATTCTTTTTTTCTTTCTTTTT
Organism: Bathynomus jamesi; assembly: GCA_023014485.1. Classification (NCBI taxonomy): domain Eukaryota; kingdom Metazoa; phylum Arthropoda; class Malacostraca; order Isopoda; family Cirolanidae; genus Bathynomus; species Bathynomus jamesi. Next base: position 41,672 of record JAJOZX010002274.1, read on the forward strand.
AAAACCATTGTCTCTTGTACTTTCAGCTGTGTTATTTTATACATTGAATTAAAGGATAAATGGATATTTTAAATCCATACAAATGTTAAGTCACAAAAAAAGGAAAATAATTCGTTATTTATATATTTTTGCAATCCAAATACTCCTCAAAACTGAAATGCAAAACTGTTATTTTTAATCTATTCAAATTCAGATTTCAGTTTTTTATTATTTTTTAATTTCAGTTTGAATTTTGATTTTAGTTGTCAGAATTTTTTTCAGTTTGAGTTTTTTTCAATTTCAGTTCATAAAATAATATCAGTTTTATCAGTTTATCAATTCCAGTTCAATTCAGTTTCCCATTCCTGAGATGTACATAACTTTCTCACTAGAGACTGATGGGATAACTCATGGGGGCTACTTGTAGATTATCTCCCCACCACCAATTTTGACAGAATATTTTTGTTAAAACTAACGAAAATATCATGACTTAACCTAACCAATCATCAAGGGCGTACAGTTGATCTATTAGTAAATAGTAAATACTATTCCAGAAACAAACAATGTTATAATTAATAATTAATACACCCTTGATAATTGGTTAAGCCGTGATATTTTTGTTAGTTTTAACAAAAATACTCTGTCAAAATTGGCGGGGGGAGGGGAGAGATAACCTACAAGTACCCTCATGGGCATAAAAAAAAATTAGAAAACAGCCTTGTAGACTTGATCTATGAAAATACTTTTTCAGTCATAGTAGTAGATTTTTGGAATGACTTGCCATATGATGAGGTAAACAGCAGCTCATTAGTTAATTTTAAGAAAAATTCAGACACTTTCATGAGTGAGAGATAGTTTGTAGATTGTATATAGTGTATATTCTTAGCTTCAGTTATGTATGCTACTTTGGTGGTAGTAAATAGACTAGTTGTATATTAATTAGCTGACTTTAGTTTGACATTTTGCAAGATTTTTTATTATTATTAAAATGTAGCTTGTGACTTGGATTACCTCAATAGGCCTGAGTGGTTTCATTTTTTTTCCAAATGAAATGTAATGTAATGGGATGCATCTGAATTTGGTCTTAGAGAGGGAATCATGATCATAAAGATCATAATAAACAGAAGGTTTATTAGGAGATCTCTCATTAAGATTAAGGAAGTATGCCCAGACTGAAAAAGGAATAGTGGCAATAGTTCATATTTATGATATTCTCATTGCAACTGATCATAAACCATTGAGCCCTAATAGACCTAAATGGCTTCATGTTTTCCCAAGTGTAACATCATCAGAGAGTCTATAGCCTAACAGGCAGCACTAAAAAAAAAAATGTTCCTTGCTGCATTTGCAATGATACAATATTAAAGCAACCTATAATTCTGGAAAATAATGTACACAACAGATACATGAAATTGTGAATTAAAAAAAAGGTCAATTCCATAATCTATGCACAGTTTGGAAACAGAGTCTGTAGGGCCCTACTTACTAACCCAACCAAACTAAACAGGTTTATTTAACAGTTTACATTATAAGTCATATTTCAATACAAAAAAATAATTTATATTATACTGTATAACTACAAATTGCCTTAATTTTGTGGTAAAGTCCATTGGAGATGGGGAGAATTACAGTGGATAAATAATGACCATGAAAGATACATACAGCTAAAGTAGCTATGAAAATTTTCTATGCACTGATGTCAATGTAAACAAGACCAGGAAAACTTCACAAATTTGTCAGAGTTTTGTGAATAATTGAACTCAAAGTATATACATATATAATGAAAGGCCTACCTAAACAAAATCTAGGCCTGATGGCCTCAAACAACTATTACAAATTACTATTACTGGGCCACAAAGCCTATTTCAATAGAATCCATAGAAACATTTAAGCTAAGTGGAAGCAAAAAGACTCTGTTGTGCTCCACATTTTTTACAAATTATTAAAAGATAAGAGTATTAATTCTGTAGATTTTACTTTATTGGGATTATCAAAGTATAAATAGCTCCATTCCTAAGTTTTAAGTTTAATTTAACTTAGTATTTAGAGAGATCTAAGGGTTCATTCAGTGCAAGCCCAGTTCTTTGGCCTGATTAACCTAGGGCCAAATTAGCTCATTCCATCCAGGAGATACCCTTAGACCAGAGCTTTCCAAACTGGTGTGTCGCGCACATTAGTGTTTTTTGTATTTTGAAAATTTTGATTTTTCTATCAACAAAATCGGCTACAAGATAAACCACCTACTGAAAAATTATCTGATATTTGATAACAAAAATTAATTAATGTGTCATGAAAATTGTTATGCTTAAATAGTTTGTTGCCAATGTTAAAAGTTTGGAAAGCTCTGCCTTAGACCATAAAGCTTTTAAGTGAATTAAACAATAGTACCTATTTAAGATGATTTCAAACTGTGACTGTAAGGTTTGTAAGAAGAAAGTTAGGTCCAGGGTTTTCAAGATGCCTAGACATACTGTGTTTGAAAGATGGAAGGTCATAGACAGGAGGAAAGATGGATTGAGGGAAATTGTTCCAGAGTTGACCAGTTGAGTAGATGAAAGACTGAAAATACTGACTAACCCTTGCATTAGATAGTTGGACAGAAAAGGAATGAGAAAATGTAGAAAGAAAGTTTGGTACTGCTTGCTCTCCTTAAAGGAGGAGGCAAGCAGTTAGAGTGTTCAGAAGAGCAATGTCCATTATGATAGCGATAGTAAAGAGGGTGAGGGAGGCAACATTGCGGTGGAGAAAGAGAGAATGAAGACAATCAGTAAGAGGCAGGGAAATGAGACAAAAAGTCTTTGATTCCACCTGGTCAAGTACAGCTTAACCAGGTTTCAGAAAGAGTATATATGTGATCTTTCTAGGAAAGATCATGAGAAGAGGAAGGATTGAGTTGTGTGTTGTTGAAGGTAAGGGGATAGTCGTGTGGAAAATTGTGATGAGAAGACAGATGGAGGAACTGAGTTTTTGAGGCAGTGAAAGTCACAAAGTTTTCTCTGCCCCAATCAGATATAGCAGAAAGATCAGAGGTCAGGTGCTCCATAGCCATACTATGCGAATCATGGTGACTATTGAGAGGAATGTTTTGGGTAGTGGGTGGAGAAGCGAAGAGTGGAATCATCAGCATAGGAGTGAATAGGGCAGGAAGTGCAAATTAAAAGATAATTAATAAATAAAAGGAAGAGGGTGGGTGACAGGACAGAACCCTGAGGAATACCACTGTTAATAGCTTTAGTAGAACAGTGGCCATCTACAACTACAATCATGATGTCAACTCAGGGTTGGTGATTTTTTAATAAAAAAAAAAAAAAAAAAAAAGATTTATTTGATTTTTTTCTCCATGTTCAAGATACACTGAAACAAGTCAAAAAAGATCTTTTTCATTCCTATAAGTTCTTGTAGCACTAATAAAAAAGTAATTGAAACAAACTAAATTGTATTAGCTATTTAAACAGCTAAGTCATCTTTGAGGTTGGATAAGAAATTTAAAGTTCTGTAAAATTACAAGTTAGGCTATGAGGACTTACTGTACGATATCATTCCTTTTGTGTTTTTCTTCATTTAATTGTACAACGGTGGGCATTCAGTCACCCAAGGGCTACTAGTCACCCTTGAGGCCATTTCTGATTAATATTACAGACCCAACTTCACTTTATGTAATTATTCAAAATCATTCCTTCCAAATATCAAGAAAATTGCATTAATGCTGAATGCATATTTTGCATCAACATATTTGTGCGAATCAACATTTTCAAGCATAAAACACATCAAATCGAAAAACAGAAGTGTGTTCACCAATGAACACCGTGATGATTGTGTACATCCCTCAGCTGTGATGACTTACACACCAAATTATAAATTACTGGCTGATCAGATGCAACCTAGATGTTTGAATTTGTCAAAATGAATAAATATATAATTGCTAATTTGGAATTTAAGCAATAAAACTATCTTGTTCTTCATATTTTTGCCTGATGCCCTTTTATAAGATATTTCTAAATTAAATCATATATATATATATATATATATATAAACTTGATATATATTATTATTAGCCTGTCAGTAAATTTCTAGATTGAAAGTCACCCTCAACACTGAAAACTGTGCCTACCACTGCTCTAGCATATTCTAAAAAGATAGTATACCATGTTGTGACATGTTTATCAGACACTCCTTTGTGCTATCCTGTTGAAAACTTGCACAGCTGTCAGTGCTCCACCACACTTTAGAAATATATATATTTTTTATTTAAGTTTTAACTCCATAATTCTTTGTTTTGGGTCAGCAAATTAAACTATCATGACCAGATGACCTTAAATGTTTTCTAGAAATGAAATATGTTTTATATCAAATCAGTTGAATATAAATTGAAATTAATTATTGATGCTTTATAGAAATAATAAATATGTTCTACAAATGTTTATTCACTTTAGGCCAATGGCTATTACAATTTTAATTAATGTTTAAAAAAAAGTTAATATGGATATCTTAATTTGCCACTATAATCAATAGAGCTATAAGAAAATTATATAACCTTGTTTTATTGAAAAATAAAGAGCAAAGTTCATTACCATTCTTTGTTTATTACCATACCTATACTGTAGTGATTATTTAGCAGGTTTTCGTGTTTTATAGTTTTTTATTTTTATTCATATACTGATTTAACTCAGATTTTTTAAAAGAAAATCATTTGATTTAAATCAACCAACCCTGTGTGAACTATCTCAGTTTACTATATATATGTAGTGGCAGAGACAGTTACAAATACTTTCACAATGTTCCATCAACACAAACACGACCAAGATGATGTCATAGCATGGGACTCCCTCAAGCATTCCTCTTTGAACATCACACCTCAATTTTGTTATAAGCACCTCTCAGGCAGGACACCACCAACACACCATGACCTCTCTCTTTGAAGAACCAGTGACACGAGAGCTACCATCATGTAAACATCATTGTACAGGCCCATTTTGGCCTAGTGTCATTCACCTAGCTTTATATAAAGACTAATCATTACTATTATTACAGTATTACTATTGAAGGGATGTTCAAACATAGTCTAGGTGCACCTAAAGCAAAAGCACCCCTCTGTAATTTCTTTATTTCTTTTTTTCAAAAAATTAAATTTTAAAGAAAAAAAAAAAAAAAGCCATACAGTTGACCTAACCAGGCCTTCAATGGTGGACATCAGAATAACATTGAAGGCCCAGTCCTTTTGGAAGTACATTAATTTATAAAAACCCAAAATGTTAAATTTTTTTTTTTTTTAATTTTGAAAATTTGTGAATTTTTTTTTCAAAATTTTCAAAAAATAAAAGTTTGGTAAATTTTTACAAGTGTACATTACAGGCTTTGTAAATCAAAACTACCTATGTTTTTCTGATGGTTTTTGATGCAGTTTGAACGAAGGTTAATTTCGTTCAAACAACATCAAGAACAATTGGAAAAACATAGTTTTAATATATAACCTAACATACAGTAACCTAACCTAAAATTCCAAAATTCCTCAAAAGCCTGTAATGTACTCTTGTAAAAAAATATGGTAATTATGTATATAGACACGTTCAGTCATTTTACACACCAAAATACATTTTTCTAGTAGTATTTGATATGATTTGTTCAAATCTGATCTCCATTTCCCTCGGAAATGAGATCCAACAAAGTTATAGTACTCTGAAGTTTGGCTCATTTTCAAGGGAAATGGAGGTCAAAATCTAAGCAAAACATCAAATATTACTAGAAAAATGTATTTTGGTATTAACCTAACCTTACCTAACCCTACCTAGCCTGACCTAGAATATTACCTTATTATGGATTAGGTGGTGGATACAGACGAGAAATAGCAATGAGAAAATGGTGCAAAACTGTTCCATGGTCTGGATGCGAAGCAAGAAAAAGGAAGTGAGAGAGGTACTTCTCGTAGGACATGTCAAGGTTTCCAGGCTGAAGAATCCAATCCTTTACCATTTTCCAAAGGCATTGAATATTTTGCGTATGGATTTGGCAACTGTCCGGGTCCACAAAATTATGCGAATGATTGACGCTACATGGTGAGTATAGTTTTGTGGAAGAGCAGCATTTCCACACAATTCGCACTTATGGGTCGATGGTAAAATATTGTGTTTTGTAAATATTTCTATTGCTCGGGAGTCATTAGAGTGCACTTCGTATATTAAATCCTCAAAATAATATTCACACCCTTCACATGTCATCATGACCAACATCTATGAAAAACTAGCATAAGTGGAAGTAGTAACCTAAAAAGCCTAGCTCATATATCATGTTTTCATGTCACCAGGCAAATATTGGAAGGGCGGGAAAAAAATGCCGCAAAAATGTCATAATATTCAAATCTACATAATTTGGTAAGGACACATCTGCGAACATAGTGACTTATATCAAAATGAGAAAATTATGCTTTAATATTTTATAATTATATTTGCTTTTGCTATTCTGAATGTGACAATACTCATATTATCCAAAAATACCAAAATTTTTACCTATTTCTCTGTACTGTATTTGAAAATCTCTATATTGAAAATTTCGTAAAAAGCTGATTATAAATAAAGAAATTACACATGGGGTACTTTTGCTTTGGGTGCACCCATATTCTATAGCTGTCTATATAGAACAGAAACCAAAGGAGGGTATAGTTTGGAAATTAAAGATTTGTAGAGATTCTATCAAAAGCTTTTGATATGTCTAGTACAATAGCAAAAGTTTCACCAAAATCCTGAAAGGGATTCTCAGAGAAGGGGAGGATAAGGGAGGGGAAAGAGAGGATAGCTTATCTGAGGCATTAACTATTTTGCTTTGATAATTAATTGGTTAGGTTAAGTCAAGATATTTTTGTTAAAACTAATGAAAATATCATGACTTAACCTAACCAATCATCAAGGGCATACAGTTGACCTAACCAGGTATGACTCGTGGCCAAATAACCACATGCATTTGTATGACCATGACTCATGGTCAGATATCCACTGCAAATTTTTTAACTCTAGTCCAGATAAACAAGTTTTCTACCCCAGTAGACATATTCATTCACTTTTCATTTTTGTCATGTCACTATTTATTTTAATGCAAGTATGATAAAAAGGAAGTTAAGAGTAAAGATAGAGCTATTGCATGTGATAGCTGTGATGACTGGTATCACGTAAGCTGCAAAGGCCTTACAAATGATATATATAAAGGCATAAATGCTGCTTCTAAGCTTAATGTCAACTTGATATGGTTTTGTGACAAGTGTAGTACTGTAATAAAAAATTTTAATAAGTCCAGAGGGTCTATTAGTGACGGAGAGGTCAGACCAACTTATAGAGATACTGCAGTTGAGCCTAAATCTAGTGAAGTAGCAGTTCAAGTAAACTTAAATGTCCCTATACTTCATAGTGAGCCCAGACCTAGATATCCTCAGACAATTTCTGAAAATGATGAGTGGACTAAACCTAGGAAAACCTGGAAAGCTAGAATTCAAGAGCCAAGGAAAAGTATCCTTATAGAACTAACCAATCAGTTTCATACTTTCTTGCTGGTCCAGGATCAAGATGAGAAAGCTGAAGAAAGTAGGCCTATAAAACAAAATGCTAGCAATAATAATCCAGACTCATATAAACCCAGGCACTCTAAAGCTATAGGTGTGTTTGAAACAGCATCCATTATAGGTGACTCAAGTGAGGGGCCTAGGATCTAAATTACCTAGAGGTAGCATAGTTTACCATTATCCAGGTGCAGGGATAAATAGAATTAGTAATAAAATTATAGAAAAAAGATCTGGTATTGACCTAACTGTACCAAAGAATATGGTTATACATGTAGGTGGAAATGATATAAAGGGTAAGCACTCTGAAGAAATCATGGAGTCATATAAACAGCTATTAACGAAGTTAAAGGAACGAAGACCTAACCTTAAAACATCTATCACAGGTATAATTCCCAGGATACATGAGAATAATAAGTGGTACTCACAAGCACTATATATAAATAGTAGGCTTAAGACACTATGTCAGAGCATGGAAATTACATATATCGAACTGTGGAATAAATTTTACAAAAAAAGAGTTCTACAGGGTGGGCCGTAAGTTTCCATACATAGGAAAAATAAACATTTTTTTATGGACAACCATTTTTATTTATATAATATGCTCTACATGGTTGCCATTGTTTTGAAAACACATTTCAATACGTGTTCCCCACTGTTGATGAACACGCATTAGCACAGTTGACGTTATGCTTGTAATGGCGTTGGTGATACGTTCCTTTAGATGATTTATGTCTCGTATCTTTTCCTGATACACCATGGCCTTCAAGTGCCCCCAAAGATAGAAATCAAGGGGGGTGAGATCTGGGGATCTGGGAGGCCACTCCACAGGACCACGCCGACCAATCCAAGCATCCGGAAACTGCTGATCCAAATACCGACGCACGTGAAGACCATAATGAGGTGGAGCTCCATCTTGCTGGAAGTAAACTGGGACGTTACCTTCCTCGTTTAGCAGGGATGGGAAAATCTCTTCTTGCAACATGTTAAGATACCTTTCGGCATTAAAATTTCCACTGACAAAAATTGGTCCAATAATTCTGTCACCCCATATCCCGGCCCACACCATCACTTTACCGGCACCTTGCATCTTCGTCGGACTCAGCCAGTTAGGGTTAGCATTACTCCAGTAACGTATGTTTTGCTGATTAACCTCTCCATTGACGTAAAAATTTGCTTCATCAGTAAACAAGATCTTAGTTGAAAAGTTTGCATCCTCGTTCACTTTGGTTAATGCCCATTCACAGAATTCCATCCGTCTATCCGGGTCATCTTCACTCAAATGCTGTGCCATATGCAATTTGTATGGATGCCATTTGTTTGCTTTCAAAATGCGCCTGATACTCGATCTGCTGACACCACTTTCTGCAGACAACCGTCGTGTACTTTTTCTGGGACTCTGTGTAAGCGCTGTAAGTATCGTAGCTGTTGTGTCTTCATCGGTGGCTGTACGTCTTGGACCACTTCGCGGTTGATCTGCAACATTTCCAGTTTTCTGAAACTTGTTAATAAGTTTTGCCACAGTGTCGTGTGTGATGTTCGTTCCATGTTGTCTGTTAAAGTTCATTGCAACCATGTGACTGCTTCCTGACCCAGCCATCAGTATGATTTCAATTCGTTGCTCTTTCGTCAAACGCATATTCTTAAGGTATCTGAAACATAAAAACAAACGTTTAATTTTTCCTATGTATGGAAACTTACGGCCCACCCTGTATAAGAGAGATGGAATTCACCTTAATAGTAAAGGGACTGATTTACTATCAAAGACTATCATATAATTGACTAAAACCCAAAGGAATAGGCCAAATTAGTACAAATACCAATACTCTTGATAACAATAAGCTAATAAAAAATATAATTAAAACTCAAAAGAAAAAGGTCAACAAAGAAAGTAAGAGAGATGCAAATAATATACCATCACAGAACAAGAACCAGACTAAATTACAAGCAAAATATTCCAAGAGTTCTTTGTCATTTTTCTATGTAAATGCAAGAAGTATCTGAGATAAAATAAATTAATTCAAGGCATATATAGGTATTGAAAATCCTGATGTTATGATTGTCACTGAAACTTGGACAAAATTTAGTACAACACCAAATAGTCCATTTAGTGAAAGAGATAATACCATTACTTATGAAATTGATGGCTATGAACTTTTTTATTATGAACGTAAATATTCAGAGGGTGGTGGAGTATTTATTTATGCCAAAACAAATCTGAATCCAGTTGAAGTTACCTCCGTTAAAGAGGAAATAGTTGAATCTGTATGGATAGATATTGGGCATAAAAACACTAGGAAAATCAGGATAGGGGGTATCTATAGACCACCTGAGGAATGTTCAGTTGGAGGAATCCCCAAAAGTAGAGAAGAAAATAAGTATGTAGAAAATAAACTTATTGATGAAATAAATAAAGCAATGACAAGCAATATTATTATTGTTAGAGATTTCAATTATAGGCATATAGAGTGGGAAATATTACAAACACCAGAAAGTAATGAGAGATTCTTAGACTGTATAATTGAGAATGGTTTAACCCAGTTAGTAAAGGAGCCAACCAGGGCCAATGCCATTCTAGATTTAATTCTAACAAATAATCCAGATACCTTCCAGGATATCTCAGTTTCAGAAACATTAGGTTCAGGTGATCAATGTATCCTTCAGTTTAATATTGTTTGTAATTCAAGACCTAGTGAAAATAAAGTAGAAGTCCCAGATTTTAAAAGAGGAAATATAAATGGACTAGTAAATGATGTGTCTAATAAATTGGACAGATATTCTACAGCCTGAACAGAGAGTAACTAGTATGTGGGAAAAATGTAAAAGTATAATAATGAACATACAAAGGAAGCATATCCCACAGTGTAAAATCAGAATTGGAAAAAATAAAAAACAACCTTGGATAAACTACAATGTAAAAAGAACAATCAGAGAAAAAACAAAAGCATTTCATAAATTCAAAAGAACTAAAAATGGCATAGACTCCAAAATATATAAAAGTAAAAGAAGCATTTGCAAGAAAGCAATCAGAGATAGCAAATGAGACCTGGAAAAAAGCCTAGCCAAGAATTCAAAAAACAATCCTAAGAAGTTTCTCAGTCCTTCAATTTGAAAAGTAGAGTGAAAAAGAAAATTGGCCCCCCTCCATGTAGATGATAAAACTATAGATGATGATCTTGAGATCTTGAAATAACTGAAGAACTAAACAAATACTTCTCATCAGTATTCACAAATGAAAATTTAAATAATATTCCTGATCTTATACTACCAGGACAAGATAGAGAAATAAATGAATTAAGGGTAATAAAACTACGGTAGATATCCTAAAAGCAATAGATAAATTAAAAATGGAAAAATCTCCAGGGCCAGATGAAATGCATCCAATAGTCATAAAAGCTGCCAAAAAGAATATAGCACAGGCACTAGAAATTATTTTTAATAAATCATTGATATGTACTGAAATTCCAGAGGATTGGAAGAAAGCAAATGTGGTTCCAATCTTTAAAAAAGGAAATAGAAATTTGACAAAAAACTACAGACCCATCAGCCTCACCTCCATTATTTGCAAATTACTCGAAAGTATCATTAGAGACAAAGTTACTGAGTTCCTTGAAGAGTGCAACCTTATAAATGATAGCCAGCATGGCTTTCAAAATGGAAGGTCCTGTCTAACCAACTTGATTGAATTTTATGATGGAGTCCTATTGCATTTGGACAATAAAGAGCCAGTAGATATAGTATACTTAGATTTTGCAAAGGCATTTGATACTGTTCCTCATGCAAGATTGTTGGTAAAAGTTAGAGCCCATGGTATAAGAGGTCATATAGCTGACTGGAGAGAAGAATGGCTGAGAAACAGAAAACAGAGAATTCATCTAAATAGAAATGTCTACTTGGAGACCTGTATTGAGCAGAGTCCCACAGGGGTCTGTGCTGGGACCTCTACTTTTTGTTGTCTATATAAGTAATCTAGAGAAGGGCCTATCATGTAAAACCTCAAAATTTGCTGATGATACAAAATTAGGCCATAATGTTAAGTCAGTAGCAGGAGCAATGACAATACAAAAAGACTTAGACAGAGTAACAGCCTGGGCAGATAAGCGAGAGATGAAATTTAATGTTGATAAGTGCAAGGTTATGCATATTGAGCCAAAAAAATCCAGAATCTGAATACAATATGAATGGAATTTGGATTAAAAATGATAAAGAGAAAGACTTGGGTGTCACTGTGACTAATGAACTTAAACCCTCAAATCAGAAATAAAGCAAATGCTAGACTCAATCTCATGCAGACACACATTGAATACAAATCACCCAATATTATAAAGCAACTACACACTTCATATGTGAGACCCCTCCTCAAATACTGTATTCAATTTAATAAAGGGTTGGATAAGATAGATTTTGAGTCTCTTTTCATTAAAGATCACAATAACCAGACTAGAGGTCATAGTATGAAATTATTTAAACCAAGATGTAGAACAAATTTAAGAAAACATAGTTTTACAGGGTAATTAAGTTTTGGAATAGTCTGACAGAAGAAGTGGTGACTTCAGATACACTTGATTCTTTCAAAAGAAAGTTGGATAGTTTGATGTCTGCAAGGGACATCTGGTGATAGTGTTTAAGCCCATTTTTATTGCATGAATGGTACTAGTTTATTTCATATATATTATGTGCATTTAGATGATAGATCCCACAGCTCAACACAAGTGTTGTGGGATATAGGGAGGCATCTTGGGTTAGGGGATACTCTCTGTCCTTACACACCCTATTTAAAGAGATTCCTCTGCCAAGCAGTGCTCCCCATAGTACTGTGAGGTATTGAAAAACTCATGATCTTCACTTGCCCCACAAACACCTTTAAATAGGAGACCCAAAATGGGTGCACACACATTTCAGTATTATTCTACTATTACACCCATCTAACGTCCAGCAATTATTATATGTTCATTAAGTAGATTTTTTAATTCTAAGACACTTTCCATCTATAGCATTTCCATCACAAATGCTTCATTTTCGAGATATAAAAAATTTTTTAGTGTGTTTGTACGTTTGTTTGTGTGTTCGTTTGTGTGTTTGTACATTCGTTTGTGTGTTTGTTACATGTCTGTCCAATCACTGCGCTCCATCCATTTCAAATTTGAATTACTGTACTTTCGTACCGGAATGGAACACTCATTCCACTCATTCAGAAGTACATTAGGCCTGGCTCTGTGATTTATAGTGATTCCTGGGCTGCCTACAAGACTATAAGTGATTTAGGTTAGGATAGGTTAGGTCAGGTCAATTTTGAAGGTGAAATTTATGTTTTTCCTATGGTTTTTTGATGTGTTTTAAACGAATCTGACCTTCAAAACCGTCAGAAATGACTCGTTTTCGATTGCCGGCTGGGGGGAAAGGGGGTTATCTCAAAAATGAGTCATTTCCGACGGTTTTGAAGGTCAGATTCGTTCAAAACCGTCAGAAATGACTCGTTTTCGATTGCCAGCTGGGGGGAAGGGGGGTTATCTCAAAAACGAGTCATTTCCGACGGTTTTGAAGGTCAGATTCGTTCAAAACACATCAAAAACAATAGGAAAAACATAAATTTCACCTTGAAAAGGAGACTGGTGTAATATTGTACATTTACCCACATTTCTACATTACTGTAGTCTTTACAGCCACACCTACACTTTTCCTCCTAAGTATATATATTATAATGGGTATTATTATAGTATTACACCCGTCTAACGTCCAGCAATTATTATATATTCATTAGGTAGATTTTTTAATTCTAAGACACTTTTCTTCTATAGCATTTCCGTCGCAAATGCTTCATTTTCGAGATATAAACATTTTTTTTTTGTGTATCTAGTGTGTGTTTGTACGTTCATTTGTGTGTTCGTGTGTGTTGACGTCACATGTCTGCCCAATCAGAGTGCTCCATCCATTTCAAATTTGAATTAGTTTGCTACTGGAATGGTTTCGTGTGACATGTGTTCGTTCGATTATTACCCCTGTATTGTCGCTTTCTATGAAAATTTAGAAAAAAGTGTTGAGTTTCTGCGTGCTCACGGTGTTCTACCGACAGTAGTGAAGTGTCCACATTGTAAAAGGGAGTGTACATATCATCAAGACCAGAAACTGTGATGTTGTAGAAAAAGTTACGTTGTGCTTAAAACGAAGAAAAGACGGTACTGTGATTATTCTGTCTTAGATTTTAAAGGTAATTCCTATTTTTCTTTTAGGATAGGTTTAGTTAAGTTAGGATAGGTTAGGCTAGGTTGTTAGGTTAGGTCAGAATAGGTTAGGTTAGGTCAATTTTGAAGGTGAAATTTGTTTTTCCTATGGTTTTTGATATGTTTTGAATGACCTTCAAAACCGTCGGAAATGAGGTTAATATATATTTTATCCCACTCAGAATATCAAAAGCAAATATAATTATAAAATATTAAAGCATAATTTTCTCATCATTTTCATATAAGTCACTATGCTCGCAGATGCGTACTTAACAAATTATATACATTTGAATATTATGACATTTTTGCATTTTTTTTCCCGCCCTTCCAATATTTTGATTGGTGACATCATGAGAACATGATATATGAGCAAGATTTTTTAAGTTCTTAGGCCTTTTAAGTTGCTAGTCTACTTCTGTTAGTTTTTGATAGATGTTTGTGGCGATGGCATGTGAATGGTGCGAATATTATTTTGAGGATTTAATATACTCTAGGCTAGTTTAGCCAGGGTTAGGCTAGGTTAGGTTAGGTTAGGTTAATTAATACCAAAATACATTTTCCTAGTAATATTTGATGTGTTTTGCTTAGATTTTGACTTCCATTTCCCTTGAAAATGAGCCAAACTTCAAAGTACTATAGCTTTGTTGGATCTCATTTCCGACAGAAATGGAGGTCATATTTGAACAAATCACGGTTAATATTCGTTTTAATGCTTTGTTCATTTTCGATAGAAGGAGACATTCTATGACAATTTAACATATACATTCGTATTCAGGACACCTTGAAACCTCAAGGAAATTGATAAAAATCAAGGAAATGTAATAATTATTTTTTTCTGAAAAAAAAAAAATTTAGACGTAAAAGGTAGCCATTATAGGCCATTGACCGAGTATTTAGCTCTTAACGCTGTTAAAATTTTAACGAACATCGCCCTCTCCAGTTTTATGGGAGACATCTCGTGGCAAAATTAGGAAACATAGGTCAAAACAACCAATTACATCTCGTTTTGGTTTCACGTGACTTATCCGACCAATCAGAGACGTACATTTTGAATCTCTCATAATACATACTCATTCAAGAATGCTTAGTCTGGTTTTCATTATGGTTTGAGGAGGTTGCGATTGCCTGGGTTTTTGGTACCTTGGAACGCAGTTCCAAAAACTACTGTTGTTTTGCGGTTCCTCAGAGACGCAACAACTCTTGTTCGCCTGATCCAGCAACATATTAGGCCTGGGACTACAATCTATTCCGACGAGTGCCGTGCGTATTCTCAACTTGGAAATCTAGGCTACATTCACCGGACAGTCAACCATTCACAGCAGTTCGTGAAAGACACCGTTCACATTCAAAATATTGAGTGTTGTTGGAAAGACGTGAAGAGCTGGATATTACGGTCTGGCAACAAAACCCAATCAGTTTAGGTTAGGTCTGTTTAGGTTAGGTTAGGTCTGTTTAGGTTAGGTTAGGTTTGTTTAGGTTAGGTTAGGTTAGGTCTGTTTAGGTTAGGTTAGGTCTGTTTAGGTTAGGTTAGGTTAGGTCTGTACCAAAACACATTTTTCTGGTGTTTTTTGGTGTGATTTGCTCAAATCTGAACTTCGTTTCTTTGGGAAATGAGCCGTTTTTGAGAAATTTTCAATTTTAAAATTTCTCAAAAATGGCTCATTTCCCAAAGAAACGAAGTTCAGATTTGAACAAATCACACCACAAAACACCAGGAAAATGTGTTTTGGTTCAGAAAGGAGGAAAAGCACTAAAACGAATAATTACCCAAATCACATCAAATACTACTAGAAAAATGTATTTTGGTGTGTAAAATGACTGAGTGACTTAATATACATAATTACCGGAAATGACTCATTTTCTGTGATTTCCCCCACATTGCCAGCTGGGGGGGGGGGCCTCAAAAACGAGTCATTTCCGACGGCTTTGAAGGTCAGATTCATTCAAAACACATCAAAAACCATAGGAAAAACATAAATTTCACCTCCAAAGGGAGACGGGTGTAATACTATAAATTTACCATATAATGTATATGGTTGTAAATTGTGACTTGGTCCACAATTGATATGAACCGTGACTTATTTTTGGTTGGCAAGATACCAGTTGGTATTAATGGGTACCATAATGAAATTGACTGGCTTCTTTGGATCCGATATATTTGCATATCAATTATAAATAGATATAGAGTGTAATATATTTGTGGATAGTAGCCTATTATGACTGATCCTCTGGATCCAGAGAGTCTATCTTTAGTTTTAAATTGACAATTAATTAGTTTTGTAAAAATTGGTTATTGCCAATGTACAGACAATTTTTACATAGTGGAGCCACCTCAATGGGCCGAAGTGGCCCCTGTGTGCCCACTATAAAAATTTCTTATGTTCTTATGACTGATAATGTAGCAGTATAAAGTTCATCAACACTGATTACTTGCACAAGCTACCATTATTCTCCTTTATTCTGACTTTATGACTGCAACCAGTCACAGCAAGGTATATCTGTGGCCACTGTTTGATTCATTTCACAATGAACAGTGGTTTTTAGTTATATATATACATACAAGTTGTGGCATAATAATGATTAAAGTATGCCAAGTTTTCCAGACTGGTTCTAATGACAAAATATGGCTTAAAGCTTAAAATTGGGGTAGCCCTTAAATCAAGCTAGGACCCTATACCATGACGATTACCTTTTAGTTTCGATAGGCCTATTTAACTTGGTGAATTTTGGCCTGGCTGCTGTCCAATAAGGCAAGACTAAATTAACTTTGGTTTTTGGATAGGGTTACAACAAAACAGTTTTCGTCGACCTTAAATTAGAGCTGTAAAATATTTTTTCAAGCACTCTTCTAAACGAAAGCTTTTTCACTGAATTATGAAAATACAGTATATTTAACAGTCCTTGACTACACTACACTTCACCCTTTTATCCTCTACGGCCCAAATCGAATTTCCGAAATCCAATTCGATTTCAACCAGCTGATTGCGTGTAGACCCAAGTCAGTGAAATAGTAAATATATTCCAACATTATATGATACAAGTTAGATGTTTATGTGAAAACATAACACACAAATTAAATATTTAAAATAGTGTTTGCAATTTCTTTAAACAATCAAAATTTTGTGAAGTTTACATTCTTATGTTATTTTTAAACAAAAGATTATTTCTTTTTGAAAGATTGGATTTTTAGTAGATTTTTTAATCGACAAAATATATTTAGCTTAGTTTGTGCATACGTATCATAATAAATGTAAAAACTGGTAACAATTTTATAGGTCGAGAGCTGAAGTTTCTCTTGTGAAAACAAGTTAAACTTGTTTTTTATTCTACTTTTATATGGTTTAAAGTTGGTCTGAGAGATTTGGAGGGAGAGAAATGATGAGTCCGCTGTTCATATTTATTTATAATCTAATATAATTCTTTTAGATAACTACACAATGCAACAATATGGACTTCATATGGACTTAATGTATAATGGTGATCAGGAACGGAGCAAGAGTGTCACGGGCCCCGGGGCAAAATTTATTTACGGGCCCCCTAACAAAATTTTTATTATACATATTGCTTTTCTTTGCATTATTTATTTAGCATATATTTAAGAATTATTATACTGCTTGTACGCATGGAGGCATAGAAAGCAAAACATTATGCAAAATATTGAGCTTTAAAAAGGATACCGTGAAATAAAAGTTTACTTACGACAACATCAGAACTTGACTTTTCTTGCCTTTCTTTCAGCAAATTCATTAATTAAATCCTCCAAGTTAATATTTCTAGCTTTCTTGTTTTCAATTGATATAATTGAGAGTCCACTTAATCCTTTTTCATTCATAGAATTTCGAAGATAGTTCTTTATTAGTTTAAGTTTTGAAAACGATCTCTCTGCACTTGAAACTGTCACAGGAATTGTGAGGAACAATGTTATGGCAGTCACAACTTCGGGAAAATTTGAGCACAAAGTACTGTTGTCTTTAATTAAAAATGAATATAGCTCATGGATTGTCGTCATTTTTTCAGTCTGTTTTTAAGCACATTCGAAAAGAGAGTAATTGATTTGGAAATCTAGAGAAAATATAATTTTTATATTTATTTACTAGCTTTGTTGCTCTCTCAAATAACTTCTCATCACTTGTTGAAACGACCCGGGGCCCCCCAAAGGCCCGGGCCCGGGGCACTGCCCCGCCTGCCCCTAGCTAGCTCCGCCCCTGATGGTGATAAAATATCATGATGTCAACTATCTCAGTTTACTGTATATATGTAGTGGCAGAGACGTTTACAAATACTTTCACGATGTTCCATCTACACAAACACGATCAAGATGACGTGATACAAGTATGACCAAGATGATGTCACAGCGCTGGACTCCCTTAAGCATTCCTCTTTGAACATCACACCTCAACTTCGTTATAAAGACTTCTTGGGCAGGACACCACCATCGCACCTCGACCTCTCTCTTCGATAAATATTTACTATTACACCGGTCTCAGGTAGAAAGTTTTAAAAGCTGGTTTTCAATGTTTTTCAATGTGCTGAATTAAAAAATGATACTCATTTCCGTTGCAAATGATTTGTTAAAGAGTTATTGAAGCTTAAAGCTTTTAAAACTTTCTACCCCTTTTTACCCTTTATTATCTGGGGGACCCCCAGTGGGAACCGAGAGTTTTTGGGTGGGGATAATCACAAAAACGAGTGGTTTCCGAAGATTTTGAAAGTCAGATTAATACAAAACCCATCAAAAACCATAGGAAAAACATAAATTTCACCTTCACAATTGGCCGAACCTAAAACAACCTAACCTAACCTAACCCCTAACCTTATCCAAAATTATAAAAAAATCATTTGCGACGGAAATGAGTATCATTTTTTAATTCAGCACATTGAAAAACATTGAAAACCAGCTTTTAAAACTTTCTACCCTTGTTTACCCTTTTTTACCTGGGAGACCCCCCAGTGGGAACCGGGAGTTTTTAGGTGGGGAGAATCACAAAAACGAGTGGTTTCCGAAGATTTTGAAAGTCAGATTAATACAAAACACATCAAAAACCATAGGAAAAACACAAATTTCACCTTCACAATTGGCCGAACCTAAAACAACCTAAGCAAACCTAACCTAACCTAACCCCTAACCTTATCCAAAATTATAAAAAAATTATTTGCGACGGAAATGAGTATCATTTTTGAATTCAGCACATTGAAAAACATTGAAAACCAGCTTTTAAAACTTTCTACCGGAGACCGGTGTAATAGTAAAGAAATACCCTCTCTTCGAAGAACCAGTGACACATCATTGTACAGTAGGGTGGAGTGAAAAAACTTTTTTTAGAATTCAGAGAAGAACTTCGGAAGTATATTCCAAATTTGACTCAGATTTTCGATGAATTCTCTGATGAAGATATCAGTGCGGAAATTGGACGACTTCGGAGGCATTTGGAAACTGCACAAAGCAAAGAAATGGACAGCATTGCAGTTTCTGGAGTTTATTGTGAAATGGGATTTTTGAGAATCTTTGCCAAGCTTGTCACTGTGTTTGAGATTCTTTTTGACTGTCTGTGTGTCTATTGCTTCATGTGAAAGTTTTTCCAAATTGAAATTGATAAAAAATTTCTTTCGCTCGACCATGAGTCAGACAAGATTGACAAATCTGGCTTTACTTTTAATTGAACATGAATATGCAAAGAAGATGAATTTTGATGAGGTCATTGATCAATTTGCAGAAATTAAGGCTCGAAAGCAGAGACTGTGAATCCTCTCTATTTACTTTTGAAGAATAGGCTGAGCGTTGAGGCTGGATTTCCTGTGTTTTTTGTATAAAATAAAATGCAGTATTACCTGTTCACTGAATTTTTAATGTCCTGCATTTTTCTTATTTCCAATTTGCTTATGATAGTACTGTACTGTTTAAAAATCTACTTGCAAACATAGTATATTTTTCTGTGTGTTTAAATTTTAAAATTATTTATGGGGGGTGCCAAAGGAAGGATCCGCCCCGGGTGCCAAATACTTTAGGTACGCCCCTGAAACGAAGTATAAGAGTCTTATTCTAAAATTCAAAGAATAATGAGCTGAAAAAACACCGGAGCAAGTGTAGTTTACGTCCCCCTGTGGTGCCTAGTGTAGTTTACGTTCCCCTACATTATTCTTGTGTTGTTTGCGTTTCCCAACTTTGTCCGCCTATACCTAATCAAATAAAATGTTAAAACTAACAAAAATATTACGACTTAACCTAACCAATCGTCAATATATATATATATATATATATATATTTTAAATTGGGGTTGTTTAACCTCCTTCGCAACATCTAAGGTCATATGACGGAGGGGACCTACAGTTTTACGTGGGATCCGAACCACGGGTCGCTACACAATCTGGGCGCAGAGGACGGTCTCCCATCCAACTACTACCCAGACCCAATGTCGCTTAACTTCACTGATCTCCAGGAAGCGGTGTTATGACATTGGCCACGACGAAGCCCGTATATATGTATATATATATATATATACAGTATATGGGTTGGTGGGTTAGGCGAGACTAACATCTCCATTTGTATACCTCACAAACTACTCCTATTTCTCTCTCTCTCGCTTTTAACTCTTGTGCCACATTCATACGAACAACACGTTTATTCACACATTTACTAATTACATCTTCCTCTACTTCTCACACCTACGCTCTTTCACACAATTCTTTCATCATCTTTCTCTCCATATGATCATACTAACATAACATCAAAGCTGGGCACAAACCGTTAATCCGTTAATCGTTAATTAACGAAGTTAACTTTTTCGTTAACGATTTAACTTTTAAGTTAACTTTGAAAATCATTATCGGACTAATTAACTTCCGTTACATTTAACTTCCGTTAACTCAAGTCCGTTAACCCAAAAAATTCATACATAAACGTTTAAAAGTTTCTATTATTTTCAGTGCTGAGCAGGTGCGCAATTAATCCGCCTTGGTCGACGCACTTTTGGCAGGCATCGACAAAAGGTTTGGGCCCCTCCTGGAGGATGACGAATGCCAGCTGGCTGCTGCCTTCCATCCCAGGTTTCGCCTCATCTGGTTGGACAAGTATGACAACACCAAGGT
>JAJOZX010002274.1:67500-257500 GCA_023014485.1 Bathynomus jamesi
TAGAGTCTATCCCACTCGAGAAAGAACTTCGTTCTTTCTAAATGTAAAACTTTTTAAGTTTTATTTGCACATATAAGGTTTACAACTAAATGGAAAGTGAACTCAATTTATGACAACACCGCTACGAGTCTTCTGGCAGAGAACAAGGAAAACTATTACAAAACAATAATAAATGATAAATAAATAACCAAAATTTAAATTTCATTTGGAATTATAAAATACATTAAAGTTGTTACATTCCGTAATCTTCCATGCATTACTTACCAACCTGACCCTCTATATGGCGCTGCATGGAAAGAGTTTGACTGTTAATCATATAAAATTTCCAAACAGCAAAGATGATTTTTACATAATAAGCTCTTACATATTTACTACAGTCAACCTGCATACATTCAATTATATAGCTATTGTATATATGTCTCAAAATTTAAATCTTTATATGATGAGCTACATAAAATTATTGTTCAGACTTAATTCCATAACTTCAAAACATATGCCTCATGCCATTCTTAGCTACAAAATGAAAAGTCAATGCAAGAAAACGAAAAATGAACCTAGAGTGAGTAATCAAAATACTGGAAATACACACACCGTTGACAGTATTTGATAAATAGAAAGCACACTGTATTATGAGGTTGAGAACACCAAAGCTCTCTGGTCAATCGGAGTGAAATTTTTCATGTTTCTACTCTGACTGGTTGAAAGAACCTTGTAATCATAACCACTTAATGTACTGTGATATCTGATTGTCATTTTAAACCTCTAATATGCGACAGCAAAGTGAAATTAAAGTCTACAGCGAAAAGACATGAAATGGTAGCCGTTTTGTTAAAAAACAATATTATCAAAGAAATTAATTCATGCATTTGCGAAAGTGTTAACATTAAAGTCGCAAAATGTTTTGAAATTATAAAGACAGAGACTTCATTTCAAAAGACGTCAAAGGACTTGGTTACGTGACAGTGCGTCAAAATATAAGAACTAAAATCTAACTGCAAATGACGTATATCTTGTGCTGTCAGTAGGAACGGGAATTCGTTCTTGTCAAGGATTAGTGAAACCGTTCTATATAAGCCTAAATATGGTATCATTTCATATCAGCTTTAGAATTTCCTTACGTCGAAAAGAAAAAAAGGTACTTGTGGGTTATCTGTCGCCACTTTTTAATATTTTTTTTATTTATTTATTTTTATATATTAAGAGAAGAGGATTCTTTATACTGTACGGCATTGACGATTGGTTAGGTTAAGTCGTGCTACTTTGGTTAAATAAAAAACTTTTAATATTTTTTTTTTAGTTATTTTTATATATTAAGAGAAGAGGATTCTTTATACTGTACGGCATTGACGATTGGTTAGGTTAAGTCGTGCTAGTTTGGTTAAATAAAACGGTATTTAACCAAACTAGCACGACTTAACCTAACCAATCGTCAATGCCGTACAGTATAAAGAATCCTCTTCTCTTAATATATAAAAATAAATAAATAAAAAAAATATTAAAAAGTGGCGACAGATAACCCACAAGTACCGAAAAAAATTATTAAATAATAAAAATAAAAGGCCATAATAACAACGATCTAAAAAAAGTCGTTAATACGCAAAAAAACTACTTCGAAATTGAAAAGGAAGAAGGAGCAACGATGCTTCGATGCCTCGTTCAATTCATCTCGGTTCCTTTTCCTTTCTTTTTCAGTTAATAACAGCTGAGCAAACAAAGAATTACACTAAAGATGAAAATTGAGGAAAGAGAGAGAAATTGAGGAGTGCATCTTGGCTGTTAGAAGATACTCGTGCGCGTGCCTTCAAATACCTGCTCTCGAGAACAAATTGCCCATGTGGGCAATACTCCCCACAGGGGGCGGAGGGGGACGAACGTATTCGCTCATTTGATCAAGACCTTCGTACGCACTTCCTGATCCCCCTGAATAAACGCATCGGTAATAAGGTTTAATTGCAAAAGTCCCTTTCATTTATGGTTCAATTGGAATGAAAACTGGACAAGAATAAATCGCTAATAATTTTTTTTCCTCGGAAGAACTCTATAATAAAAATTACAAACGTTCAGTGATAAAGCTTATTAATGAATTATTAATTACCATCTAAGTTTTCATCTAATATAAGTATAGAATTTGACGATGATTATTTACAAAAATTTAGTAATATCTGAAGCAAAATGTTCTTGAAAGAAATGAAGGTTTTTAATGGAATACTAACTGTTAATCATCCATTAGGATTATCTCGCATGCTGATTGAGAGATGAGTATGTGAGAAACCTATCAAAGCTCACTTTCTCGCAGAGATTCAATCTCTGTCAAAACTTTTAACTACAACTGAGCTCGAGTGTCCATGGATTCATGCTGGAGATGAACATGTGGTACCTTAAACCAAGATCTCAGCTTTGTTTCCAACTCTCATATCACCAGCGAGTATGTTTTAAAATTTAGTGTTCATGGATGAAAACAAACTGAATCTTGCATTTTGAAGGTACTAGAAGAATGCGAAGACTGTATTCTCATATTCCCGTATTCTTAAATTATTTAAGATACGAAAAAAAGTTGCATTCTTATTCGTTCAACGTTTCTCTCTCTGCTTGAGGTGTAGTTTACCTTGGCTAGAGTGTCCGTTGATTTTGGCAGGGGAGTCCATGGCCAACTGACTAGCGGTAACTGACTTGGTTTGAAGAGTGCCCGACTTGTTAGGAGATCCCATTCCACTTCTGCTGCTGAGAAAAAAAATATATATTAACATTCCAGGATTAGAAAACTATACTCTAACTTCTCTATAAGTAAGAGTTAAACTTCAGATTTACATCATCAGAGTTAAACTTCAGATTTATATCATAAACCCTAAATCTTTGTCAGAAGGTTGGTTAAGTAATATCATATATATACTGTAACTACCATAATTATATCTTCAGAGGTGGAAAATAAGAGTTTTTTTAGTTTTAGTTAAGAGGTTTTTTTTTACGTCATTATATCTGGTGGTGTATTATTGTCGATATGTATGTATGATTTTCATCCATTTTTGTATGATTGGCTTCAAAGGGTTAATCTGTTTCCGAAATTGTTTTTTAGACGTTGGGAATTTGGGCCTAGCATGTCGAAGAAGGGAGGATATTGTGTTTGATATCACAGGTTAAAGCCAAAAAGGAAGAAATCATTCTCTATTTGAACTGTATGCTGTTTTTGCTGGGGGGGGGATTTAATGTGCATAGCTTTGATTTTTGTTAGTTGTTAAATTTGGATAAATATACATTTCTATTTGTTTGAAGATTTTATGAATTACATATAATATATAGTACATATATAGGCCCTTCCCTCTTATTAGCAACAGGCCCCTCACAGCCTTAATCCGGCCCTATTTACAGTAACATAAAAAGCATTTTCTTTCCATGAAGTAGCATTAAGATTTAGCAAAATCCAGTTTTATAGTGAAGAAACAGTAATTTAAACTGAAGTAGTAGTGCAAATGGAAAGCTGGGGACGGTTGGGGATACAGAAGTGGCATTATTTGGTTGAAGTATCCTATGTACAGTATAGGAATCTCTTGAACTTTAGAATTTGTTTTTTTACTGTTTCACTTTCCGAATTAATCTCAATGAATTGTAAAATATAATGAATTCTGCATAATTCGTTACGAGATGGAATGTAAAAATTACATTTTAAAATAAAACTTAATTACTCGTATAATATACAATTAACATTAAATTAAAAATTCTGATACCTTTAAAAACAGTAAATAAGAGTCACTTCAAGCAATTAAAAAATAATAATAATTAAGCCGTTGGTTTTAAATGAATTACTGAAATTCTTTAACCCTGTATTATTACATTCTTTTGTTACTAGCTGACCATAACGCGAGGTTTTAGTTATTTATCCCTGCGTTTTAAAAGTTTCGCGTGTATTTAAAATTATTTTTTATACCCAAACGCCTCTCCCACCGCAGTGAAGTTGCGTCAGGGACAATCCTCAATCACTCATTCATTTCATCAGCCGACATGACAATAATGCATCTGCCTCAGGGCAAACATTATCCATAGCCCAGCCCAGCAGACTACTCCCCAGTTTACCCACACCGCTTCATACACCCTGAACCGGCACATTGCCAGCCCGTCGCTCCCATATACTACATCGCTGCACTTTTTTCTATCTAGCGCGCATCTTTCACCCTCCCGGACGTCCAGGCCCCGGCTGACCCAAAGCCTCACTCACTCCATTCTTCTATCTCCCCTTCGGTCTACCGCTCCCCCTTTCTCCCTCCACCTCGGACACGTAAATCCTCTCTCCTCACTCATCCTCTCCATATGCCCAAACCATTTTAACACCCCCTCATCTGCTCTCTCCGCAAGACCCCTTCGACTCCCACATGATCAATCCGCCTCACCCCCACAGATCGTCCTCGAGCATTTAATTTCCAGTACATCCACCCTTTTCCTTTCCTTCGCATTCGCCACCCATGCCTCACATCCATACAACACTGTTGGCACTACTATACCTTCATACATACCCATCTTCGCACACATAGACACTGATCTTTCCCGCCAAACACTTCTGAGAGCACCCCAGTACCTTTGCCCCTTCTTCCACCCTGTGCCCTACCCCTGCCTCCATATTCCCATTCCTTGCCACATCCACCCACAAGTACCTGAAATATGCCACTTCTTCCATTTCCTCACCATACAAACTTACACTCACTCGCTCACGAACCTCCCTTTTACAGCACTACATAATCTTATCTTATTCACATTTACTCTTAGCTTCCTTCTTTCACACACCCTCCCGAACTCAGTTTCTGTAGCTTTTCTCTTGAGTCCGCAACCAGAGCCGTATCATCCGCATACAACAACTGATTCATTTCCTAAAAGCCCCCCCTCGGCAGCATGCTTCACCCTCGCTTCCCTCCCCATGACCCTTGTATTCACCTCTTTCACTACCCCGTGTCTACAAACACATTAAACAACCTTGGAGACATCACACACCCCTGCCGTAGACCCACTTTCACCGGAAACCACTCATCCTCTCTCTTCCCATACGCATACATGCTCTACTCTCTCAGTAAAAACTTTTCACCGCATTCAACAACGACCCATGCACCTCATACAGCTGCAGCACTTGCCACAACGCCTTTCTGTCAACCCTATCATACGCTTTATCAAGATCCATAAACGCCACAAACAAATCCCTTTCTTTCTCCAAGCAATTCTTACACAGCATCTTCACCCAAAACACCTGGTCCACACACCCTCTACCTCTTCTAAAAACCCCTTGCTCCTCCCCAATCTGTTGCTCCGTGCAAGCCTTTCAATCACCACTCTCTCATACACCTTACATGGCACACTCAACAGACTAATTCCTCTATAATTCGACCATACATTTTTGTCCCCCTTGCCTTTATACAGGAGGACGATACATGCACTCCGCCAGTCCTGGGGCAGCTCGCCTCTGTCCATACACACATTAAACAGACGCACCAACCAATCAACACTACAGTCACCGCCTTTTTTTTAATAGCTCCACAGCGATCCCATCCACTCCTACCGCTTTTCCACCTTTCATCCTGCCTAGGGTCTCCACCACCTCCTCCATTCGGACCAACCCATTCGCCACAACTCTTCTCCTCCTAACCCCCTCTCTGCCCAGACATACCACATCTGCTTTCTTATCTTCCGACACGTTCAATAGTCCCTCATAATACTCACTCCACCATCTCTTCACATCTCTCTCTATCATCACTTCCCCATCAACTCTTTTCACAGTCATGCTCATCTGCCCTCTCATTTTCCTCACACTATTCATTCTCTCCAAAACATCATCTTGTTCTCCCTGAAATTTTCTGACACTCTCATATCCCATCTCTCATTTGCTCTTTCTTTCAACTCTCGCACTTTTCTCTTTACTACTTGCCTCTTCCTCTTATGCTCTTCCCAATCACCCACACTTCTGCTCTGTGAGTACCGAGCATATACTTCCCTCTTTTGCTTCACCAACATTTCAGCCTCCACATTCCACCATTCACTACCCCGTCGTTTATGTTCAACCCTAATCTTCCGTACCCAACACACTTCCGTCGCACACTTCGGCACCGCTTCCCTAAATATCTGCCACTCCTCTTCCACACCTTGTTTCACTCTCCCACCCTGCACTATTCCTCATTCAGTCTCTCCTGATACATCCGTTCACAATCCCTTTCCCTCAGTTCACTCACTTTTACTATCTCTCTCACAGGCACCCTACTCCCTCTTACTCCCCACCCACCACAAACCTTCACTTTCATCTCCACCAAGAAGTGGTCAGCTGTTCCACCTGCCACTTCTCTCAACGCATTCACATCTAACAACCTTCCCCTAGCAGATCTCGTCATAATCCATTAGTGCCCTCCCAGCAAACACACTACCTAAATACAACTTTGTATCCTGGTTGAATCTTGGTCATGTCAGAAATTCACGTTGTACTGACGTAGTCACAACGTAAAACTTAAACGTTATATTGCAACGTTCATACAACGTTGCATAATGACGTTGTATACACATGAAGTACAAATAAACTTCTTACGTAATTTTATGTACGTAGCATAACGTTGTCTGCACGTAAGGTTTTACATCCATAGCGTATAGTTTCGGAGTTACATATGGCATACTACTATTTCAAGTAGGGCGCCCTTGTTGGATCAAATTCTATCCTTGAGACGTTGAGACAACGTTGTATGTATCTACGTAAAGTTTACGTAATACCACAACGTTGTGAAGACGTAACTGAGACCACACAAATTTACATTGTATCTACGTCACAGTGCTAAAATAAAACCTTGTAACAACGTCGTATCTACGTAAAATTGTTAGCTGGGCTATCACCACGGATACCACTTATGTAGATCTCTTTTCCGAAACCATGTATCCCCAATCATCAATTCTCTTCCAGCACGCAACTAACCTTTCCCCACTTCCATTCACATCAGACACCCCATGCACCCCAACTATACCCTCAATTGGCACATCCCCCACGGTTGCATTTAAGTCCCCTAGCACGACAACCCCCTAGCACGACAACTCGGTCCCTTCTTCTATTAAACAAAAATTATGCATGTTATTAAGTAAATAAACTTGCCTCGACTAGCAACTGCCTAAGCCGTTGGAGTTGAGCTTCCAGTTGTCTGTTGTGATCCTCAAGAATGGCCATACGCGCTTCTAGCCTTCCTTTGTGCTCCCTGAGGAGCTTTGCCTCCGCCAGCATCTCTGCCTCCGACCTCTGATTCAAACCTTCCTCTAACACAGACCCACTTGGCTGCTCAGATTTTAGGCGTTCGTACTCCGCCTGTAGAGCTCGGTTTTCCTCCTCCAAATCCCTTCAAAAAGAAAATCAAAATGAGTTAAACGACTCTTTAATCTTTATCCGAAAGTCCTATATTTTAAATTTATAATTATCATTTATCAAAATGTCTTATTGCACAAACAATGTTTTACAATATTTTGAAACAAAATACCATTATTAGCTATATAACTCAACACTTGGGATCTGACTTCTAACTTCCACTGATATTGGCTGTTAAATTTTTTAACCGGGCAGAAACCAGCTAGAAAAATTTATAATAATTTTCTTAGAGAATGATTATAGCTGTGGGTACGATACATACCCCACAATGATCAATTACACCAATTACATCAGTTGTTATTGGTGATCTATTCACATCACACGAAAATAAATACGAGTTAAAAGACTTGCCTAATCATTTGCTCCAACTCATCCTTCTGATCCGCGTCTACAGAGGCCATGATTTGGAGAGGTGATTTTGGCACGGGGAAAGGAGCGTCTGATGAGCTAAGCGACTGGCAGTACTGAGCAATCAAACCATGTTCGTCCTCACTGTAAGGGAGCAAGTACCAAACTTAGAGTTTTGTTTTAAGAGATAGTAGAATTAGGAACATCTAGTATCCATTATTTTCTCGATATTTAAGTTGCTATTGATTAATTTGGTTAATTTCTCATTTAAAATGTATTTATGAAATAAACATTTTAAAACGAATGTATTAAATTAAGATTAAGTAATGTCCTCCCCTTTAATTTAAAAAAAAGTTTTC
Organism: Bathynomus jamesi; assembly: GCA_023014485.1. Taxonomy (NCBI): domain Eukaryota; kingdom Metazoa; phylum Arthropoda; class Malacostraca; order Isopoda; family Cirolanidae; genus Bathynomus; species Bathynomus jamesi. The sequence continues at coordinate 75,574 of JAJOZX010002274.1, forward strand.
TATAATACGGGTAAAAATCAGAAAAAACAGATACTTCTTTAAAATTATATAACCCGATCAGTGGGAAAATTTTTGTCTAAAATGTTATACAATTAAATAAATTATCCTATCTTAATTATAAATTAAAAACCTAAAACTAAGCAAATGATGGACAAACCTGTCCGGAGTTGAATTAGAATTGGTTCTCAGTTCAACTTCGGCTAGTCTGGAAGCGTAAAGTTCGAGTCTGGAGTGCATGTCTTGGCTGGAGACATTGTGGGATGGAGAAGGGGAGGGCGACTCCAGTGGATCACCCTGTTGCAAGGAAGCAGCCAAAGTTTTATGAAAATATTTTGTAAGCAATTGAAGTAAAGCAGTCCTTATTACATTAAGTCAATTAATTCGAGCTGTATGTGACAAAAAATTAGGACGACTCGCCTCAAGCACTGTTTGGACAGGAAGGTATCCTTTCTTGGTGTGCTTTTGGAGGGATCTTTTAGATTTGAACTTGTTCTTTAACGCTTTTGTGAAGTCTTTCATTTCATCCCCTGCTGTTGTCTGGTGGATAAAAACAGCTTTCAGAATATTTTATTTCAAATGACTGTTTATTAAAATTAAATAAAATTTACGACGTTATTTGAAAATTTAATTTTAATTTCAGAATATTTTAAAAATAACGTAACCTCTAATTCTACCATATCTTCCAATGCTTGAAATATATATGAACTAGTAATATATGCTTGAAAAAATTTTAAACTTCTTACCGCTGTGCAGTATTCGTGCATCGGATGTGTGATCTTATGACTCTTACTGCTTCTTCCTTCGAAAAAGCACCGTTGACACATATCGAAACTCAGGCACTTAAGACAGCGGTATCTTAAGCCAACAATAGGATATGTTTTGCAAATGTTGCATTTTACCTGTTTGTGAGATTAAGAGAACTTCAATAACTGTATTTTATTTTAATACGGACACTGATGTAAACTGTGCAGCGCAATAGTACTAATTCCTGAAAGGTTAACTAGTGCATCCTTGAAATGTGTTCCGTTCAAAATTTACGCCACCTGAAATGAAATTGGTTTGGTTTCTTGGATTGTGTAGTGGTAAAACACGTGCTTAGCGTGACCCAACGACGGAGGGATGAAATTACCTCTGTGCTGCACATTTTATTTTAATCTCCGTGTTTTTAAGATGATTTTATTTAAAAATTAAATGGTAACTGTTTATAATGAATTTCCAACTTAAATTTACACAATATATCCAAGTCATCAAGTCCAGAGCTGGGGAATAAATACATTGAATGTATTTAAATACTAAATACATGGGAGAAATGTATTTAAATACTAAATACTAAATACATTTTACGAATGTATTTAGATACTAAATACAAAATACATCAATTGTATTTAAATACATTTGTAAATACATTTTAAATACATACAAATTTTAACATATGCATTCACTATTCACTAAGCCATGACACGCACACGATAAAGAAATCAACCGCTTTCGACTAAGAGTGGCACACAACTGATTGAACTGACACGTTGAAACATGAACCATGCTGTACTACACTGTCGACGCGTCGTACTGTGCTAGTACAGAACGTGTATTAAACCAGTAAAAGTATTTACATTTTTATATTTTGAGTATTTAAATACTCATTAAAGTATTTAAATACTATATTTAAATACATGAAAAACAATGTATTTATAAATACAGTTCTAAATACACAAATGTATTTAAATACTGCCCAGCTCTGATCAAGTCCTCATTGTTAAAACAACTTTGGAAGTGTAATTGTATGTATTTATCATTGGTGGACCCTCATTTTAAAAAGATAATCAGTGAGTGTAGTTATTATTATTATTTTATGTAATTACCTGATGCTGAACATTCTCCGAAGCCGCAACCCTATGAAGCACAGCTAACCAAACTAGTGACTGAGGTTCTTGTTGCACCCAGGTGAGGAAATGAACCGCCTGAAATTGATAACACCAATTAAAATATACGATCATTGGTTTAATTCCTCAAGAACTTTTCTCTCTGTCTGTTAACTTGCCGGAAATTTAGGAAGACACATTAGATGTGTATATAAATGCATTTCCGTTATGTAGTTTTATGAATATTCAGTTTTCAGTACCTCAATGGTTTCTCTGTCCTTTCCGGCTTTCGTGAAGCAACTGCGAACGGAGGGCTCTATGTTGGAGCCACCAAAGGCTGCCACTTCACCTAATTGTCGCGGTACTTGGACGCAGTCGTGGAGGAGGAGACCTAGTTTTCGCTGGTCCACTAATCGGTTCGGATCGGCTATTAATCGGAACATGTCTAGAAAAGAAAGGAAAATTTACATTATTATTATTATTTTTATTATTATTATTACAGAAAATGATGCATGTTCTTTCTTTAGTTAGTTTTAATACTTACATCTATATTTTTCTTCAAGATGACCTCTGCATAAACAAATTAATCCCACTCTAAAGGAAAGAACTCTCATTTGTCCAGTCCGTTGACTGTCGTAAACGTTTAGAAGCCAATTAAGACAGAGGTCTGTAGCCAATGTGGTGTTAACGTCGGAATTATCCGATGCGATGCGACCATAAAGCGTCGACAACACCACTATCATGTCGTTCACGTCAATCAAACGGTCGTTCTGACCCCTCAAACCGTGTTCGTCAAAGACGTCCGTCACCATCTGCAATTTGGCTCGATCCACTGGCGAAAAATAGGTAGAAAAACGTTCAATCTATCTTATACGAAACAAGAATTACGTCAATTACTCATTAATAACTAAATACGAGTAAAATACATATTTAAACTCGGAAAGTGAATATGAGAATAACGATTAATTAAGTCCATGGGGGATAAAGATATTGGGATATGCTAAAAACGATATCTAGAAAACTGTAGACCAAATTTATAGTTACGGTACATTGCCTCTTTTACAAAAACTTAATATTGCATTTTGCCTTACATGAAAGCTTCTTTTGAAGACTTCTGAGTTTGGTGGCTGTGCGATAAGCAGAGAACTTGATATGGTTGAATTCTGACAGCGAATCAAGGAGGTCCATCATCTGAGGATGGTCCCAGTGGGTTGTCTCCTGCGCATGGCTGCAAACGAAGGATTAAAAATCACAAATAATATTTAAAAGCAAATTCAAATTTATTGTTCAAAAGACAGTACACAAAAAAGAGTTTTGTTTTTTGTTTTTTGTTTTTTTTAAATAAGGACAGAATTTTGAATTTTAAGTACTACATCTTAAGAACTGTCAAATATGAGGCAATGAAAGTTACCTTTTCTCGTCAGTAATTACTTGCATGTATTATACACAACTTAAAACGTTAGGTTATGACATTTTAATGAAATAACAAACACTTATTTTGCCAGAATACATTTTTAACATTCGCTAATGATGGTTGGCTTCGCATTCCACAGACACGTTCGCTTTAGCCATTAAACATTAGAAAAATATGTAATTTTAATCATCTCATTTCTCACGAATTACTTTTATGATAATGGTCTCTTTAGGACCATTCAAAATTAAATGTATGCATAAAATGCAATCCTTCACTATTCATATTACAAAGAGTAGAAGTTATGAAGTGTGTGTGTGTGTGTGTGTGTGTACAACTACGTACAACTTCAATAACACTATACATTTAAACCTCAATATATGCTAATTGTAAAATGAAATAATGATACTAGAAACAGAAGACTGAAATGGACAATGGAAATTAATCTCGCTCATTCATTTTTTTTAATGGCTGTTTTGACGTTCATTTGAGAGGATGACAAATATCGAGGGAACGCTTACATGTCGCAAAATTTACGAGTTATGTGAAGATGAAAAAGGATAAATATTCTTACTTGATATAATAAGGCACTTTGTTGGTAGCTGTTGCTCTCTCCCATGGAGGGGACACCGATGATGCTAATTGGGCAGGTGTCAAAGGTGTGACCTCTCTCGACCTGCCCGCCACCTGTCTCCATCGGTCATTGACTGTTGTTTCTAAGTTCTTCCATCTGAAATGAGGGAAAATTTATTAGCCTTTAATGAAAAGCATATACAGTATATATATATACACACAGGGTGATTAAAAAAATGTTAACACTTATATGGGGTTTTATTTTTTATTTCCAATTTATTTGTAAACATTTTTTGTGATGCAAACAGTGCTTCATACAGTCTCTACTTGCTGTCCACGGATATCTATGCATGCATGAAAGCGGTTAAACGTTGCTTCCAGAGCCCTAAGGCACATCTCTGGTGGTATTGATTGAATGACATCTGTAATTCTTTCCCATATAAGTGTTAACATTTTTTGAATCACCCTGTATATATATATGAGGCGCTCCAGACCACAAACTGCCAAGAGCCAAAATTAAAAAAATGGAGGAAAATGTAGTTAAGTTTGTCAACTTGCAAAATACCATAATTTTTGAACCAATAACGATAGTTGGTTGATTTCGATTATACCTACAGGCTCACAATCTGCTCCCTGACTCACCCACGGGATAGAGGAAAGGTGGGGGAATATAGTGGTATAAATAACTCAATTCTGGCCCCACTGGCGCTTGGCAGGTTGTGGTCCGGAGCGCCTCATATATTCAGGGTACGAGTGGCTTGCAGCATCATTTCCAAGTACAGTATATAGAGGGTCAACGTAGTGATGCGGCTTCCGGATGTAATTTATCACCATTGCAATCAACATTTCTTTTATTTATCACATTCCACCGAGTGATCCAATCTATAATCTTTTTCTGTGCGCGTGTCTTTAGTTTGTGCTCTAAACAATCCCAGTTTTATAGGTCGGGTGCATGATTCCTCAGGAGCAAAATGCACCACAAATTTGTGTTTTTTCTCTCCGAGGCAATACACACGTACTCGTTCTAACCACATATAATCATATCAATTCAGGCTTGCATATACAGGGTGTTTCTAGAGTCGCGCAACCCAGTGTATATAATGTTATATATATTGGGTTGCGCGACCTTTAGACATATATATATATATATATATATATATATATATATATTATATATATATATATATATATATATATATATGTATATATACGGTATATATATATATATGCAATAAAAACCACTATCGTGTGTGTTTAACAACACATTATCAAGGTCTTCAGATCTTGATAATGTGCTCTTAACCCTAGATTGATATACTAGCTTATAACAAACCTCACAGGAAGACTGAGGTTGCACAAATCCCCCAAATAAAAATCAAATCTGTGTAATTCTTTTACTACAGTAAGACTGCTTTATAGATGGTTTCCAAATGTCATCTATCTCTAATGATCTTACCATATAAATTTTCTTTCCAAAAAATATACATTTAACCAAATTAGAAAAAAAGGTATTTAGATTTTGGATAAATCAGTCTACCCATCAAGGGTTAAGTACACACGAAAGCGCTCGGTCGATAGCGTTTTCCTTTTCCTTAGTGATTTTCACTGCACATATTATTTCACGTGTTTAAGCAAATACTTTGCATATATATATATATATATATATATATAACTACACTCGGTTCCACTTCCCAACAACAGCTGAATTTTACTAAAGTAAATTACTGAATTAATGAGCATGAAAGAAAAAAGCAAGAATAAACAAAACCCTAAATCAAATCTGGTACTGCGCTGTAATCTCATACACGAAGTAGGAATGTTTGCTTGGTAATTAGATCTCCAATTTAAAGCCGTTTTCTTTTAGTTCAGCTGACTTGAGGTCAAGTCAACTAAACTCAAGTTGCCACGTTTTTTTTAGTCAAACCAAACTAGACTTTGCTAGACTTCACTTGGGTTTTGGCGGAGCCATCTCCGGAGATGGCTTGAAAAAACTCGAGTTACTTTTTTGCAAACAAATTGTCGTCTGCAGAAACAAAGGCATTTCAAGAATTCATTGCATTAATTAGATCCATACTGTATATAAAAGAAAATATATTTTATTGATGTTAGAAGGCTAAGCTAAATTAAATTTATGCATTTATAAACCTCAAGTAAAGAATTTGCCTTAAATCATTGCAATCTTGGGCCTATATTGCCCTTGGCAAGCGTTGCTGTGGCGAGCTCAAACCTAGGCCACAGTCTATACCTTATTCGGTCTTATGCGGGCTTGATTCATGATAGAAGCCTGAAGTTAGGACCCTGCTGCCCTGTGTTGAATGTCCAGACAAATGGCTAAGCCTTTAGCCCTTGAACTAAGCAAAGAATGGGCCTAACTAAATTTTGTTTACATCTGACGTCACAAATATAAGTTGTCGTGTAAGATTGTTCCACAACTCTGACGAAGTCAGTGACAGAATATGACCAAGTCAAATTTTGGACGAAAAAAAACTGCTTTAATTCACCAACCTGTTGTTCAGATCATGCAAAGCAGCGGAGTTGGCGGGCGTAAGAGGTACGTTGTGTGCAGAAAATCTGGCAGCTTGGTCATTCACGTCATCAATACCACGTTGTAAATCCGGAAGAGTCTCCCGGAATTTCTGTAAATAGAAGGAGTATAGAATAAGAAGGGAGTTACCATTTAATAAGTTTTAAATTGTTACTATTTTTCTTTTATTACATTAAAACTACATTTATTTAAGAATAAACGTACCACTAAATCTTATGTAAGCTCAGATCTGAAATTCTACATATATAGTCTGTTGGCTAACAGAGATAAATTTAATCAGCGCATATTTTCACTTGCAGATTACTTCTATCAGTTTCTAAGTAATGATAAAAGAATTAACCATAATAGTAAAAAAAGAAAACAATGAAGGTAAAAATAGAAAGAATCAGATTGGCCGATCTAATTTACATATCCGAGTATCGAGTTCTCATCACCACGAGATGACCTCGCCTCTTGTTAAAACAAGGACTGACAAAGGAAGCAAAAGATATGTCGAAGATCTGATGTTACATTTGCGATTTCAATACGAACCATAAAATGCGTCATAATGTTTCTTTAATTTACATAATTTTATCAGTTTCCCTATAGTTACTATTGTATATACTGTATAATGCACATGGTAACGGAAAGTTTTATTGGCAGAGAGAAGATAAAATACCTCCCACAGTAAAGCTACTACTAATAATAAAACTAAAAACAAAATGGACTAAAAAAAATAAATAAAAGAACAAGAAATTAAGTAATTAATAATAAAATCTAAAAAACAAAAATAGGACCAAAAATATAAATACAAGTAATGAAAATACCAATAACGATCTTACACTGAGCTACAGGCAAACATTTTCATACCATGAAGCCCATAGTTCAGAAGACAAAGCCGGACTGATGAATAGCATGGACAATTGGATTGTCCGAGTTCTGAATTCGTTCAATTAAACCATATTGAGCACGTCTTGTCACCTCCGGGAAGCTCGAGACATTGTGGTTAGCAAACATTCGCGAAGCGGAGCATACTGGAGGTAACTTACGCAACAGTTTAGAAGATGTTATAAAGTGAATAGAGAATTCTGCCAGAACCTTTTTCATTATTTGCCTACAGTTGCTGCCGAAATATATTAGTGCGGAAAGTATGAAAAAAAAGTGTCTTTAGCTTTACTCGTACAGAATCTGAAGTTCCTTATAATCATGTTTGTTTTAGTGCACAAATTTCATTATTTTCTTATGTCTGATCGTTACTCAAGGAGCTGGTGACAATTTGACCCAGATATTTAAATTCTTGTACTTTCTCTACTGGCTCCTCTTTCATTTGAAAATAATATTAGCCGAGTGATTTGAACCTTTGGGATGAACTACATAACCTCAGTTTTAATAACATTAAAATTAATATCATGGTTCATTGAATATAATTCACATATTTTTATAAGATGATTCAGACCTTTAACTGAAGGGTTTATTAATACCACATCATCGGCAGCGACTAATTTATTTATCCTCACATTATCTATATGATATCACACTCTTGCTTCATTGAAAGTAATTAAGTCATCAATATATATGTATGTATTGTATGTATTAAACAGCAGAGGAGAGAGCAAGGAGCTTTGTCTAACTGTGCATGAAGAACCAAAACACTTGGACAGTACATTCTCTCATCTAACCGAAAAAGTTTGGGTGTACAAAAAAAATCAGTATATATATATATATATATATATATATATAGCGTTCCCAGATTAAAGGCTAGATAGGGAAAAACATCGGCCCTGAAAGAAAATAGCTTTGTTGTCAGAGGATCAAAACTATTTAATTTCGGAACAGAGACAGTGTCGTTCCGGAAGTCTTCAAAAGAAAACAAGACACCTGGCTCAGGACAATCCCAGATGAGCCGAGTGTACCTGGCTATGTAAAATGGAGAGTTCAACTTCAAGAAACCAACTTTCTCCTTCACCAGGCCAACTGGAGAGTTGGAGTAACAAGATAAGGTAAAGTATATACCGTAATACTATATAGTTATGGAATATCATACAGACGAATGCAATGTTCATGTTACAGTTGAGAAATGAATAATCTTAGCCGTAATACAATAAAAAATGCTATATATATATATATCCCCAGGTAACATACTGACATGGATACAATGATGAAGAAATACCGATGAATCAACCTTTTAATACTGAAACGATAGTGACCTGGCAATTTCGAAATAGCACTCTAAAATAACACACATTTCGAGATCGATATCACTATGGAAAAGGTGTTGAAAGTGAGTAATGATGTAAATTCATTATTCACTAAATACAGAAACGACATTATACCCTCGCCGATTTCGGAAAATATATTTTGGAAATGCTGATTGTACTTTACTTTATCAACATATTGTTGCATAAGCAGTACAGCGATACTAATTTGTGAACTGTCACTACCTGAGTATATACAGGGTGTCTCATAAGTACGGTTTCATAGGAAAATTTATTTTAAATTAAATTTACAAAAATAATACATTAGAACTAAAACAAATGTTCAAATTGAGGTCTTGTTTTGGTTTTTTTTTTTTTTGTTGCAGGTAGAATAACACCCAATGGCTAATATGGAAGCGAGTTACACTCGTGAGGAAAAGAAAGAGGCTTTTTCCTTACGATTGTAACTTATGGGACTCTCTCTCTCTCTCTCTCTCTCTCTCTCTCTCTCTCTCTCTTCTCTCTCCTCTCTCTCTCTCTCTCTCTCTCCTACTGCTAGGATAGTTGAAAGAAAAATAAACTTTTACAAAATTTTCCCTGGCACCCGTTGCCATTGGTACCTCCTTTTGAGGTACTTCTTTTCCTTGTAACTCTCTCTCTCTCTCTCTCTCTCTCTCCACAAACTCAGAATGGTCCCCTGAGAAACTTATATGTCAAACACAGACCGTGCATGGAACAAGGAACTCTTCTGGGAAATTACATCCACTATAGTTCGAATAAGTAATGATAAATGACAAATACTATAGTTTTTCTTTTTCATTATGGAAAGCCCAACGTGGGCACCGGGTTACTCGCAGAGAGGCCCAAAATATAGCTTCCCTCATCTGCAAAGCAGATAGGATCCAGCTTTGGGGCAGGATCTTGGGTTTACAGCTTATACCTAGCCTACTACACTGAGAACCTCAATATACGCAAGAAACTCGTTGCATTTACGTCGGATTGAATACATCAACGAAAAAGGGGTAACTTTTGTATTTTTAGCCAAAAGACAAAACTTAAACCTCAACCGGGACATTGAGCGTCCACTTTTCAAGGCACATAACACGTCCGTCCGTGTTTAACATATAAGTTTCTCAGGGGACCATTCTGAGTTTGTGTATATTAAACGGACGTGTTATGTGCCTTGAAAAGTGGACGCTCAATGTCCCGGTTGAGGTTTAAGTTTTGTTTTTTGGCTAAAAATACAATAGTTACCCCTTTTTCGTTGATGTATTCAATCCGACGTAAATGCAACGAGTTTCTTGCGTATATTGAGGTATAAGCTGTAAACCCTAGATCCTGTCCCAAAGCTGGATCCTATCTGCTTTGCAGATAGCTGGTGAGGGAAGCTATATTTTGGGCCTCTTTGCCAGTAACCCGGTGCCCACGTTGGGCTTTCCATCATGAAAAAGAAAAACTATAGTATTTGTCATTTATCATTACTTATTCGAACTATAGTGGATGTAATTTCCCAGAAGAGTTCCTTGTTCCATGCACGGTCTGTGTTTAACATATATATACAGGGTGTCCCGTAAGTCTGGACCCATAGGGATTTATAATATATTTTTTTATTATTATTATTATTTTATTATTATTATTTTTTTATTATTTTTTATTATGATTTTTATTTGTGGGGCCACTTGAAAGCCAAAGTGTACGAGGTCAAACTTCAGAACATTTTCCACCTTAAAGCACGCATTGTGGAGGCGTGTCAAGAAATTTCTGCGACTGTGATTCAGAAAGTGCTGTCGCAGTGGAGATTGCGTCTTCAACTATGTGTGCGACACAACGGCGGACACTTTGAACAGATTATGTAATAAATTTTTGGACTATTTTGTAATTTTATTATTTTTCCCTATGGGTCCAGACTTACGGGACACCCTGTATATATATATATATATATATATAGTGTCAAAGACGCTTTCAAATACTTTAGTGATGTTCCATCAACACAAACACAACCAAGATGACGTCACACAAGTACGACCAAGATGACGTCACAGCGAGAGACTACTTCAAGGTATGTCCTTATGCCTTGCCTCTCACAAACTTCGTTACAAGGAATTCTCATCGCACCTCGACTCTCTCCGAAGGACAGTGACACGAAAGTCTTCACCATGTGAACACCATTTGTGCAGACCCCATTTTGGCCTGGTGTCATTACCTAACTTTATATGAAGACTAATCATTACCTCGCGCGTTATTAATATTGAAGTCATTATTCAAGTCTACATCTAATTTCGACTGTAAACAACCAACTTACATTTTCTCTCATTCATAAATCATTTATTTTGTTTAATAAAGGAAGAAAACTCATTCTATCAATCAACCTAATTATTAACATTATTTGATCTGCAAAGATCATGGTGACTCCAGCCTCATCATTAACAATCAATTATAACTATTATCAATTAACCATTATCATCATCATTATTATTATTATAGTGCCAACATTACGCTATAAATTGGTGTGTGTGTGTGTGTGTACTGTATATATACAGTATATATTCATCGATGTATTCATAGTTTGTAGACATATGAAGAGTTAAACATCTTTTCACATGGAGCATTATTCCGCCCATATGCCCATTTCAGGATGCGAGCAGCTCGCAGCAGCATTGCCAAGCAAATAGAAGGTAAAAATACTGACGAGGCTTCCGTACGTGGTTCATCATCACTGAAAGCAACCATGCTATGCGTTAGTCTAATTAAAAGAACATCCATATCCGTATTAAATTTATTACTATTTTCGTTGGTTTGTATTGCAGACACCTCCGGTTATTATCATTCCTGGTGCATGATTCTTCAGGAGGAATAAGGAATAAGCACTGCAAGTTTGTGTTTCCTCCCTTATATATATATATATATATATATATACACGAGGGCCACTCAATATATTTTGCCCCACCTTTTTTTTTCTTTCCAAGTTTCCTTGTAAGTTCCAGAAATCTTGTACACAAGTAGTTACATACCTTTTTTATAAGTTTTTATTTTTCCACATAGTCTCCATCCTTTTCTACGGCTTTCCTCCACCTCGAAAAAAAAGAGTCTATATTCCTTGCTGGTAAAAGTCCACTGGCTTCCGCTGGAGCCACCTCTTAACCTCCTCAACAACCTCATCCTCACTCTGAAACTTTCTTCCACGAATAGCATCCTTCATTGGCCTAAACAAATGGAAGTCTGAAGGTGCCAGATCCGGGCTGTATGGAGGGTGGGGTAACACAGTCAAGCGCATTTTTGTGATGGCCTCTCTTGTTTGCAAACTGTTGTGTGGTTTTGCGTTATCGTGCAAAAGAAGGATGTCTTCCAGTTTTCTCTCCGGTCGAACTCGCTTTATACGTCTCTGGAGTCTCTGTAGGGTAGCAATATATGCCTCCGAGTTGATTGTTTGTCCTTTCTTCATAATGTCCACCAGAATCACCCCTTTCATGTCCCAGAAGATGGTGGCCATAACCTTTCCTGCAGAGGGAGCCATTTTGAACTTTTTCTTGCGTGGGGAGTCTGCGTGATGCCACTCCATGGATTGGCGTTTTGTTTCAGGTTCAAAATGGTGTACCCAAGTCTCATCCCCAGTCACAACTCGTGAAAGGAAGTCATCCCCTTCTGTCTCGTATCGAACCAACGTCTCAGAAGTAATTTCTTTTCTTTGGGCTTTGTGATCTTCAGTCAGTTCGCGAGGAACAAACCGTGAACACACTTTTGAGTATCCCAGTTGCTGAATTATCGTATTCACACTTCCTTCACTAATTCCTAGCTCCATTGATAGCTCCTTGTATGTGACGCACCGATTTGATCGAATGATGCTGTTAGCACGTTGCACAGTGTGAGATATTCACAGCCGATGCCGGGCGACCGCTGCGTGGCTCATCCTCGAGGCTAGCTCTCCCTCTCTCCGATGATCTCATACGTTTAGACCAGCCGTCCAACTGCGCTTCGATCAACAACAGCATCTCCGTAAGCGTTTTGTAGACGTTTGTGAATATTTCTGTTTCCTTCTCTGCGGTTAAGAAATCGATGATAACAGCTCTCTGTTTACGACGCACATCACTGTCAGACGCCATTTTCGAAACTGCGTTTAACCATCGGTTTTATACAAGGGCGTTTGAAAGCGGTTTTATACAAGGAAGGGAGGTTCAAACTGGAAAAATCGGGTTATATGAAGCGCAAAAAGTTCAAACTTACTGCCCAAGACATTTCAGCCACATGGCCTATTATTTAGCTAAGAAAAAAGGGTGGGGCAAAATACATTGAGTGCCCCTAGTATATATATATATATATATATATATATATATATATGGGATGAATTTCACAATTAAATACGTGAAATGAATGGATGATGCAAACCCACAAGAAAAAATTATTCCAAGGCCTTTCGTGTATTCAGAAGTACACCTCGTCAGGGTTTGCATCAAGATGAGTTTGTTGCGAATGGTGTTGCATCATGTACAGGGTGTCCCATAAGTCCGGCATCATAGGAAAAATAATAAAAAAGGCAAAACAAAAGCTTTTATTTGCAGAACGTGCTCAATATGTCCACCATTGTTTTCAATACACAAATTCAGACGTGATACCCAGTCAGCAAGCACACGGTGAATGATGTCAGGAGTAATGGTGTTACATGCCCCAATAATGCGCTGCCGCAAATGTTCAACACTCCTAATTTTCTCTGCGTATACCAGCGCTTTCAAGTGGCCCCAGAGATAAAAATCTAGTGGCGTGAGATCCGGGCTTCTAGCTGGCCATTCCACAGGCCCTCGACGTCCTATCCAATGACCAGGGAATTGTTGGTACAGGTATTCCTTACTTGGGTGCTGTAATGTGCAGGAGCGCGTCTTGCTGGAACCATGTTGGGAAATTTCCTTCTTCGTTCAAGACACTGGGAAATGCTTCTTCCTTGAGCATACGTAGGTAGGTGTCTCCAGTGACATGTTCATCGAAAAAGAGGGGGCCCATGATGCGATCCTTCCAAATGCCACACCATACCATCACCCGAGATGCACCTTGTTCCTTTGAAGAGGTATACCAGTGAGGGTTGTTTTGAGACCAGTAGCGGGTGTTCTGTCGATTTACCTCACCATTTCCATAAAAACAGCCTCGTCACTGAACAGAATGGTGGACGAGAAATTGGCATCCCGAGCATAGAAATAGAAAAATATGAATTTCTCCTATGATGCCGGACTTATGGGACACCCTAAATATATATATATATTATATATGATGAGTTTGTTCCTGAACAACGTCAACTTGATAATGATGGAGGTAAAAGCAAAATTTTGAGATATTTATTTGTCAAACGTTTCAGAAATCCTCGATTTCCTCCTTCAATTGCTGAAACAGATTAAAATAAAATCCTATTACAATATAACACATTAACAAATTATAATAATGATAACTTGTGATACAATAGCAAATTAACACTACATAATAAGTTAACAATTTTGAAATACTTAACCTATATATCAGGTCATCCCACAAGTAATGTCGTTTTTTAGATCGGAATTTGAAGGACAAAAAAAAACTCAACTGAAACTTTTTAATCTAGTATATATTTTCCATCGGAATCAATGACACTCTGCCAACGTCCTACAAGCTTTTCAATGCCATGTTTATAAAATTCAGGCGGTTTTGAGGCAAAAAAAGTACGAAGACTGGTGTGCAGGTCATCTAAAGAAGTATACTGTTTCTCGTCAAGATAGTTTTGCAAAATCCTGAAGAGATGATAAATAATCTGAAGGCGCAAGGTCTGGAGAATATGGAGGATGTGGAAGTTTTTCCCACCCAAGCTCCTCAATTTTTGCAGAAGTGATCCGAGCGGTATGAGGACATGCGTTGTCGTGGTGGAACACGATTCCTTTCCGATTAACCAAAGAAGGTCTCTCTTCTTTTAGTGCAGTGTTCAATCGATCCAGTTGTTGACAGTAGACTTGAGCGGTGATTGTTCGGTTGTGTGGTAAGGTTTCAAAGTGTATTACATCATCTTTATCCCACCAAACACTAAGCAGCACCTTCCGAGGGTGAAGATTTGGTTTTGGCTGTGGTGTCGCTGGTTCTCCGGCACAAACCCACTGTCGACGGCGCTTAACATTCTGGTACAGTATCCACTTTTCATCACCAGTCACTAAACGGTGCAAAAACGGATCTTGGAGTTCACGGGAATGAAGAGCTGTACTAATGTTTACCCGCACCCTCAGATTGTCGACCGACAATTCATGTGGCACCCATTTTCCTAACTTAGGCACTTTCCCGAGTTCTTGCAAATGTCGATGGATGGTGGACGGGGATGAATTGAGTTTCTGGGCCAATTCTTCGACAGTTGTTGAACAGTCTTCTTCAAGTGCGGCTAACAGCAGGTCATCATCAAACTCAGCAGGGCGTCCAGAGCGTGCTGCATCTGTCAAACAGCAGTCACCATTCCTAAACTTTTGAAACCATCTTTGGCATTTCCTCACATGCAGAATATCGTTGCCATAAAGTCCTGAATGTTTCGCGTTGCTTCAGTAGCACTATTCCCTTTTTTGAACTCGTAAAGCATTATATGCCTGATATGCTCTTCTGATACCGCCATGTTTATGAGGGGTTCACATAAAGCAAAACACACGTCTTCACTGGTCAAGGTCTGTAAAGTATGTAGCGAAACACGATAGATCTCCTCTTAGATATAACCTTCGAAAAATTTATGCTTAAACCGAGTAGGACTAGTTTAAACTTAATGTATCGTAAAAAACGACATTACTTATGGGATGACCTGATATATATCTATATATATATATATATATATAAGGCGCTTCGGTGGTGTTGTGGTTAGCGTCGCTGACTACGAAACCATCTGCCCCGGGTTCGAGACCCGACGGCAGCCGGCGCGCAGCAAAACCCAGCTGTTCATCCTTCCACACAATAAAAAGAAAGTGGTTGGTAGATAAATGGGTACCCTAGGTGGCCTGCTAATGGGGCGTGGTTCGGATTCCACGTTAAACTGTAGGTCTAAGGTGGAGTGAAAAGCTTGACCTTCGTCAGAATGAACAATTCGGGCGGAAGCTAACCAAAGGTTATTTATACATATATAGGGTGTTTCATAACATGTGGGACGCACTTTCAGGATGAATTCAAGACCTGAAAACAATGAAAAAAGTTTATATAAACATATGCCCGAAATCGCTTTGTTTCCGAGTTTTGCCCGTTCTGTGTTCCAGCAATTCTTTCCGCAAACTGTTCACAAACACTGCTTGCCGACAATGTTTGTGAGTGTGTACGAGACTTATTTCATGTATGGTCTTGCCGATTGTAATGTTTCGTACACTCTATGACATGTTTCAATATCGTTCAGTGTAGAGTCATCAGTCAGTCAGAGGTGCATCGCTGTGTTTCACTGTTCGTATTCGTAACTTCTTAACGTCAATAAGTGCAGTCTTGTGAAAAAAAACTTCAAAAGTTTTTGTGCTATTCAGTGATAGTGTGCATTTGAAGTGAGGATGGAGGCTTATTCAAACAAGAGAAATGGCAGACATGCATCTCATGTATGGACTTGCCGAGTGTAATGCGGCCGCAGCAAGACGTCTGTATGCGGAAAGGTTTCCGAATCGCCGTCTGCCAGATAAGAAGACCTTTCAGAGAATAGACGAGCGTCTTGGTGATACAGGATCATTCAACAAGCGAGTTTCAGATGGTGGTAGACCAATCAGCGCCAGAACTGTTGAGTTGGAGGAGCGGATCCTGAATCGCGTGGAGGAACATCCTGGTGTCAGCACCCGAAGGATAGCAGCAGCAGAGGGTGTAAGATACACAACTGTGTGGAGAATTTTACGGGAACAACAGCTTTACCCATATCACATTCAGAGAGTACAGGGCCTGGGCCTTACTAAAGCTGATTTCCCACCACGAGAGGCTTTTTTTACTTGGTTCCTTCAACAGTGTGCTCGCGATCCTCTTTTTCTATCCTCACTGGGCCGAAGAGAATCCGCATGCCATCATCCAGTCGAGGCACCAACAATAATTTAGTATCAATGTATGGGCAGGACTTATTGTTGAATTAATAACTAGTGTCGGACGGAAGGACATTTGAAGGATAAAAATGTTATTAACTCATAACTTATTCTGAATAAAGTTAACTGTTTGAATTCTATTTCATTATGAATAATTATGGATATCGACATTATATATTAGGGTTGGCGTCAGGAAGGGCATCCAGCCGTAAAATTTATTGCCAAAACCAGAGGATGACATGCGGACAATATCGAGGGGTGTAACTAGAAGAGACAGGATAAGGAACGACAGAGCAGGGTGGTGGTGAAAGTTACGAGAATTTCAAAGAAGGCTCAAGAGAGAAGAATGGCATGGTATGGGCATGTAATGAGAAGAGACGAGAACTACGTTGGGAGGAGGGTGTTATCTATGGAAATGCCCGGGAGGAGGAAGAGAGGAAGACCGAGGATGAAGTGGAAGGATCGCATCAGGATGGACATGAGCGATAAAAACCTGACGGAGGAGATGGCGCAGGATAGGGAGGAGTGGAGAAGTATCCGCAACAGCGACCCCATATAAATGGGAATAATAATGCTAGAACAACTGGAGGAAGATGACGGGAGTATTGTGTGATAAAAGAGTGCCAACACGACTGAAAGGAAGAGTGTACAAGAGTGTGGTGAGACCAGCAATAATGTATGGATTGGAGACAGTACCCATGATGAAGGCGCTGGGAAACAAGCTAGAGGTGGCGGAGATGAGAATGTTGCGCTGGTCGTGTAGAGTGACTAGATGGGATAGAGTGAGGAATGAGTTAATACGGGGATCATTAAAGGTTGGACGCATATCTGAAAAAGTGCGCGAGGCAAGACTACGATGGTTCGGACACGTGAAGAGGAAGGACGGAGGGTACATAGGAAACAGGATGTTAGATATGGAACCGCCGGGTAGGAGAAGAGGAGGAAGACCTCGGAGAAGATGGATGGACAGTGTTCGGGACGACCTGAGGGAGCGGGAGTTGGATGTCGAGCTGGTACAGGATAGACAAGAGTGGAGAAGGAGGATCCGCAGCAGCGATCCCGCGCAAGTGCGGGACTAATAATGCTGTAGAAGAAGAAGAAGTATGGATGGGCAGGACTTATTGCCGACAACTTAATCGGTCCTTTTGTTTTGCCTGGAAGATTAACAGGAGAATCCTATTCCAATTTTTTAAGGAATGATTTAAGCGATTTACTAGATGAAGTTCCTCATGGTGTCCGACGTCGTATGTGGTTTATGCATGACAGCGCTCCTCCTCATTTTAGTCGAGTAGCCAGAGACTATTTGGATGACCATTTCCCTGATAAATGGATAGGCCGTGGAGGACCCATTGCGTGGCCTGCTCGCTCCCCAGACCTGAATCCACTCGACGTTTACCTGTGGGGTCATCTGAAATCCATCGTTTACGTGATACCCATTGACAACGATGAAATGCTTCACCAACGTGTAGAACAAGGATTCCAGAAAATCTGAACAATACCTGGAATGTTTGAACGCGTCAGTCTATGACGAGGCGTGTATTCAAGCGCAAGGCGGTCATTTTGAGCACTTCCTTTAAAGGTAAGGCGGATACTTGCTGGAACACATAACGGATTGTAACTCGGAAACAAAGCGATTTCGGGCATATGTTTATATAAACGTTTTTCATTGTTTTCAGGTCCTGAATTAAGACTTCAGGATGGGTATTTAGTCTTTAAAAATTAACTTAACTTCCAACTCAACTGTTGTCTCGTGTCAATTTACTATTATAATTTATTTTTATATTATAATTTATTATTGTATTATATTGTTTGATTGGGTTGATTGTTTAACTTCCTTCGCAACACCTATAAAAATCATATGAAGGAAGGGACCTACAGCTTTACGTGGCATCCCAACCATCTGAGAGTCGCTACATAATATAGAAGCGGAAGATGGTTCCCCATTCAAAACTATGATACTTATCAGACCCACTGTCGCTGATCGATGGGAAGCAACGTTACGACATTGACCACGATGTAGCCCTTATTGTATTATAACAGCCTTCTATTTTAATTTGTTTTTGCTCCTGAAAATGGAAATCGAGGATTTTTGAAACGTTTGGCCAAAATAAATGTTTCACGTTTTTACTTTGTATGGTCTTCCTCTTCATTCTATACATGACACATAGGTTAAGTAATATATATATAATACTACCAGTCAAAAGTTTAAGTACACCTACTAATTTCCAATGTTTTGCTGCTTAGCTCATGACAAACTTCGAATGTAAACTTAACAGGTACTAGAGATGAATTTGCTTACCTGGCTTTCATATTGTATGCTTCAGTGCATCTGCTCTATGCAGTGTGTTGTAACACAGAAGCTTCTTCAAAATAGCATTCAAATGGGCTAATTTACGTCTATCATGCAACCTAAAATGAATGCCATTAGCTCTGCACAAAGGTCCAAAAACAGTTTAAAAGTCTTTACTGGGGTAGTGTGTTTCTTCAGGAGTATATTAATACATGTGTTCAGTTATTAACATGCGCTGCAGGTCTTTACATATAAAATCCTTGCAGAGGAGCTAACTGTGTAGTTTAACCCTTTAAAGACGAGCCCGCAGCATATGCGGTCACTCTTGTTACCAGAACGTATAAGTTTTGTTGTTATTTAAAATTAAATATTTTAGTAACTAGTCACTGAAAGGATACACATTTTGGATTCCTTTCCCGACAACTAAATGACATCTATATATAAACATGTAGAAACATTTATAGAAACGAGGCATTGTAGTACAATTTATATTTTTATTTCTGGTGGACCTTAAGGTCCATCCGTCGTTAAAGGGTTAAGGTATATTTCTGTGTTTCAGAAAGCAAAAATGGGTGCCAAAGCTCAGTTAACAACAGAAAAAAGAGAGTCGATTGTAACTTTGAGAAATGAGGGCCAATCATCGAAGCAAATTGCAAAAAAAATTAAGTTTCTGCGAATGCGGTTGCTTGTGCCATTAAACGGTACGGAGAAACTGGCCAAAATAAGGACAGAAAAAGGTCAGGGCGACCAAGAACCACAACAAACTCAGAGGACAAGTATATCCGAGTCACCAGTCCGCGCGACAGACGCCTCACAGCACCTGAAATCAAAGCCCAGCTGAACAACTCCAGAAGTAACAGTTGCAACATCAACTGTTCAGAGAAGACTAAGAGAGGCAGGAAGGATTAAAAGGACGAACTGCAGCAAAGAAACTAATGCTGAGACTCCAGAACAAAAAGAAAAGGTTAGCCTGGGCTAAAAAACACCAAAAATGGTCTGTTGAGCAGTGGAAATTTGTCCTTTGGACTGACGAATCAAAGTTCGAAGTTTTTGGATCCAAACGCAGAATATTTGTGCGGCGCAGAGTGGGTGAAAGAATGACACAGCAGTGTGTTGTGCCAACAGTGAAGCACGGTGGAGAAAGTGTGATGGTCTGGGGATGTTTTGCAGGGGAGCAAGTTGGAGATCTCTACAAAGTCACTGGCATACTGAACCAACGTGGCTATCACAGCATTCTACAGCGCCATGCTATCCCATCTGGACTGCGACTAGTTGGCCAACAGTTCATAATGCAGCAAGACAACGATCCTAAACACACTTCCAAGCTGTGTCAAAATTACCTGAAGCAGAAAGAACGGCAACGTCAGCTCAGGGTTATGGAATGGCCAGCACAGTCCCCGGATCTGAACCCCATCGAGCTAGTGTGGGATGAACTGGATCGACGAGTGAAAGCCAAGCAGCCATCCAGCAGTGCCGGCCTTAGGGGTGTGCGAACCGTGCGGTCGCACAGGGCCCGCAACTTAGGGGGGCCCGAAAATTTCACAGAAATTTACCATCGACGTCAGAGTGCCAAAATTGGTGTAAATTAATGTAATTTATTTGTGTAATATTGTGTAATATATATTTGTGTATTAGCTTGATTTTTCTTTTCTTCTCAGTCATTTAAAACAGTAGATAGATTTTAATGAAAAGATTTTTGTTACTTATATATACACCTGCAATTGGTTTATGTTTATTTTTATTAAATCTAGTTAATTCTTTTGTTTTAGTATTCTTATATTACAATTGCCAAATATTCATTTGTAGTTGATTAAGTTATTTTCTTTTTTGTATATTTACAAACTTTATTTTGTGTATTTACTTTTGTTGAATATCCTAATTAAATTGAATTATCCTATTCCTAATTAAATATCCTAAGGCCGGCGCTGGTTGAAACCTCTTATGATAGTTTAAATATTTGATAATAATAAAGTAATAAGTAGTAATAATAGTAAAGGCTGTTGGTCTGTTGGTATTCTTTACAGGTGCACTTGTATAGTTAAATTTTACTTGTACTTGTTAACAATCTACTAAAATAAAATGATTAGCAATGAAAAACAATTTGACTTGTGTCATGGGGGGCCCGTACAGTATACTCTGCACAGGGCCCGAAATATCCTAAGCCCGGCGCTGCATCCAAGTGCTCAGAAGCTCTGGGAACTCTTAAATATCCTAAGGCCGGCGCTGGTTGAAACCTCTTATGATAGTTTAAATATTTGATAATAATAAAGTAATAAGTAGTAATAATAGTAAAGGCTGTTGGTCTGTTGGTATTCTGTTACAGGTGCACTTGTATAGTTAAATTTTACTTGTTGTACTTGTTAACAATCTACTAAAATAAAATGATTAGCAATGAAAAACAATTTGACTTGTGTCATGGGGGGCCCGTACAGTATACTCTGCACAGGGCCCGAAATATCCTAAGCCCGGCGCTGCATCCAAGTGCTCAGAAGCTCTGGGAACTCTTACAAGAGTGCTGGCAGCAGCTTCCACCAGACTATCTTCTTTCTCTTGTTGAGCGCATGCCTCGAATTTGTTCTGCTGTAATTGCTGCTGGAGGAGGCTATTTTGATGAATCTAAAATTTAGACTTTGCTTTGGTAAATTCCTGATTTGTTGTTATTTAAGTTCCCACGTTTGTACTTATGAATTTGTGTCATGATAACTTAATTAATAAATAAAAATCTTTAAACAAAATTTGAAATTTATGAATATTTCAGTGTGTACTTGAACTTTTGACTGGTAGTGTGTGTGTGTGTGTGTGTGTGTGTGTGTGTGTGTGTGTGTGTGTGTGTGTATAATTAATGTAAAGAACGACGCTTGTGTAGAAGAGCGTTCCGTTCATCTTGTGCGGAACGCTCTTCTACACAAGCGTCGTTCTTTACATTAATTATACTGTGTGTTGTTTGCAGTTAAAATGTATATATGTACGGCATGCGAAGGTGCCCCCTCAGGGCATTGGTTTCTGCTCGTATATAGGAGAATTACGACTCCTGATTGATCGAGGTCCATGGTGTAGTGGATAGCATATCTGACCGGCAATCGGATGATCCCGGGTTCGATTCCCGGGTGGTACCTCATTCTTCATTTGTTCGTTCTCCCTCCTCATTTTGTGCGGAACGCTCTTCTACACAAACGTCGTTCTTTACATTAATTATACTGTGTTGTTTGCAGTTAAAATGTGTGATATATATATATATATATATATATATATATATATATATGGGATTTATATCCTTCCAATAAAACTTATCATTATCATCATTATCATATATACTGTGTAAAACTTACAAAACTGAACACTAACAAATTCTGAAAATTGAGTATATACTCCATTCACATAAGTTAGAACTGAACAAAAACTGGTTTCCTGTCGGATAAAGCTGTTATATTAACATAAATAGCTCTAACCCACTAAAAATAATGTGCATCAATAAAGAACTGAAGTCTATATAATGTACGAACTTAAAACCAAACATACCTTCGTGAAACTAAATTTAAAAACTATTATCGTGATCCAACAAGATTATAGATAATACATTTGTAAAGAATATAACCTTTCACCTTTATAGTTTGAGGAAAAAATAAATTTAACTGAAGTATTAACACAATTTCGCATGTTGGAATGTATCATATTTAATCAACTCGTAATAGCGGGTATCCTTAAACACCTTCAGACAATTTAGGTATGGAATATTAAGATGCCAAAAAAAAATTATTTAGTATATTTAAATCGTGGCAAATGAAGACAAAATAAACCCTTTTTACGCATTTTATGGACATCCATTCATCGTATTTTGAGTCCTATTTTCTTTTTGATATAGAGAACATATCAGCAAATTATATAGCATGAACGCATGAATCTTTTTCCAAGAGAGTACAGTGTGTACAAATCGTACAAGTTATTTCAATGTTCAAAAACGAGAAACCAAACTTTTTTATGAACGTGTGTAGGTCTACAATTTCGGGAAAAAAATTCGCCTAGAAACTTAAAAAAAAAAATGCATAAAAAGTTTAGTAATCAGTCATGATTAGTTTTTATTTTTGAAATTCTATTACTGTTACCAAAAAGAATTCATAAAATATTCAAAGAAAACAGAATATTATACCAATTATTAATTATTAATTTTTTATGCGAACTTTTTTCCGAAACTATACAGAAACTGTTCCTTAGTTTTGTTTTTAACCTTAAACAATTAACTAAACACGAAATGAAATAAAAGTATCCATCGGAAAAAGTGGGAACTAACAGGTTAACCTTTAACCACTGATGGGATACTTCACCAAAAGTTTTTTTGAAATGAATATTTTACTTCAAAAAAGTCTCCCTTTAAATTCTTAAATTATCGTTTGAAACGAAATTTTAAGGATTTCAACAGACAAAATATGTTTCCCAAAAGGAAAATAAATAAGTTTTTGTTAACCCTTAGTTATTTAAAAATAAGTGGTCCTATTAAACTACGAAACGGTGTAGCTAAATACTAGTTTACAATGCTATTTCCCCCCTCAAAAAAGGAGTACGTTTGAGACTTAGTCTATTCACGTTTCCAAAATGTTGAAATAAAAATCGAGAGCAAAATTTACGCAGCAATTATTTATCGTTTATCGTCCGGTAAAAAAAGAATACGACCAAATTTTGGTTAAGACTTGGAACATAAAGTGAAATGTTTATATCAATCAGTAAAACGTACGATGAATACTACCAATTAAATTTACTTTACATCATAATTCAGTTCAGCTCAAGTCGCAGAAATCATGATCAACATGAAAAACTGTCTTTGAAATATGGAAAAAAAACTAACAATAAATAAACTGAAATAAAATCGGAGCTATTGAAGAATAGGGCCCCCAGCCTTCTTTAGTTAGCTTTATAAGGCTAACTAACGAAAATATCATGACCTAACCTAACCAATCGTCAAGGGCGTACAGTTAACCTAACGATTGGTTAGGTTAGGTCGTGATATTTTCGTTAGTTAGCCTTATAAGCCTAACTAAAGAAGGCTGGGGTCCCTATTCTTCAATAGCTCCATAAAATCAATAAAATATAAGTTGTAACGCTCATAATACTCTAAAATTGAACTTCATGACATTTAATTCCTTAGAAATGGTTTAAATGTGGCTCTCAATGTAAATGAAAATATACCATTTGTCATATATATATATATTAATATATTTTTTTTATGGTATTATTAGCCAGCACCATCGGGAGTCGAACCACGGATCTCAGTATCTTCACTTCTCCAATAAGGAACCAGTGTTACCCATTGAACCACGGGTTCTGACTACCATAAACCTTACTGTACACAAAAATGTAACCGGAAATTATTTACTTGATATTCGCATAGAAATATAAACGTAATTTGAGTTGTAAGAAATTGCATCTGTTTATCTTATCTATCTACCTATCTATCTATCTACATACTATATATATATATATATATATATATATATATATATATATATATATATATATATATATATAATGCCAAAAGCATAATTGTAATCAAACTTTTGATATACAAGTTGACCCATTCAAAAAATTAATAAACAAAAACTGTTTGTTCCGATCTCAAACAAAGAGTCAAACACTTCCCGATTCATAATTCAGAATGTTTACTATAACAGTTATTGGATTTAATTTCTAAAATTAATTTTAAACAAAAAAAAAAAAAAAAAATTATTTTTTCCCCCTGGTCGACTGTTTAATGCAGTAAAAGGTCTTCTTACCCACTTGCGTTTAATCTTCTAAGCAACAACGTGCAATAAGGAAAAAAATGGCCAAGGATTTTCGAGGACGGTTATAAAGTTTCAGCTAAAGTATGTAACTATTATTTTGTAATCGTACGCGAATGTTTGTACACCTTCAGAACGTTTGTAATATATCCATATCAAAAGGGATCTGAAGAATATATTTTTAAGTATTGCAGTGGAGTTAAATGTGAAAAAGATACTTTTTAATCATTTTAAACTTTTACAAATTGCAATTTTGGATTTCATTTCTGAGCGCGCGCGCACGCACATATATATATATATATATATATGTGTGTGTGTGTGTGTGTGTGTGTGAAAGAGGATATATGTAAATGCGATTTAGACATTTGTGTAAATGATGCAATTGGTTTCTAAAAATCTGAATTTCTCAAAGAAATACGAGATATTAAAGATTTTCTAAAGTGCATGCAAAAATTTTCACTCCTTTTGGACGGTTATTGGTCGTTGTAGGGTTCAATATATCTACCATAAACTTCAACAACAGCTGGTATGTAGCCTCGTGCGCCACTAAGAAATTGCAACTTGGATGGAGCGTTGACTTATCTGCGATGTTATCCTCTTCTTCATTCTTGCACGTTGTTGATTCTGGTTCCACGGTACTATCTCCTGCGTGTTTCCCCAAACCAAATAATCAACAGGATACAAGTATGGGCTGTTTGATGGTCAAAGATTAAATCTGCAATTTGCCCGAAGAAAATCAATAGTGACTTGAGAACAGTCTGCTGGTCCCCAATCATGCACAAAAATGAAGCTTGGCATCTGTTCTTTAATGCAAGGCCACATGTGGCATGCGGGAGAAAATGTCTTCGCAATAGCGTTTTGAACTGATTTTTCGACAAAGGACGACACAACAACAGCCATCATAGAGTCACTGAAACGTGACATTTCCCTCGAAAGCCGTGAAGACGTTATTTCTGCTTTATTATTCGCATTAGCGTCAAGTCATTTTTTTTTTAATAGTAAAACGTTTCTCTTGAAAAAACAAATTAATATATATTGGTGAGCCTATGTTTCACCAAACAGACTTGACGGACTCTTTGGTGAAAACATTTTAACAAGCTGCCGTTATCCTATACACCCTTACTCTCCCGAACACCTTTATACCGAGATCAAGTTCTGATATCCACTGCACGGATCGTCGTGAGATGCCTGTAAACCTAGAGATTCAGCGAGTGCTCATGCTTTTTTTTTTTTTTTTATCAGCTCACCGACAAGAATGATGTTTTTCTGTCGTGCGAGCAGAGCGCAGCTAGCCACTACCAGGCCAGACTTGTCTTGCAGTGCTACCTGTAGATTTTAGCTTTGCTAACAAATATTTTACAATGCCTTTCCCTTACCCCCAACAGCGGTTAGGCTACTCATTGATAATTTGGCTCATGGATTAACTTTCCTCCTCTCGCTTTGACTTACACTTTTTATGATTAACTTAAAATCATGATGTGAGTATTCGCTTATAAAACGAAAATAAAAAATGAAACGAGGCACGCAACGCAATAAGACAACTTGCCACAAATCGTACAAACACGACACAATCACACTAAGGAGTAGGATAAGGTCTCCAGGCTACTTCCCTACGTGACTACATAATATGTTGCACGTAAACAGAATTTTCCCGCCACACTGCGGCGCTCTTAGACTTAGCAGCGAACTTTTTGTATGCTCTTCAGAAAATTCGTAATATCTTGTATTTTGTTACAAATTATATATACTCGTGTATGTATATATATATATATATATATATATATATATATATTAGGGTGCTTCTTATTTTCTAAAGATGGAAATTCTATGCTCCTACCCTCTAGAATCGTTCCTTTTGATGAAAACACAATGTATGTGAAATATTTTAAAATCGAGTAAGATTTAGAGGTTGCTCAATAACCTTGAAGTTTTACCCAGTGGCGGATTAGACAGGGGTCTGATGGGGCTGCAGCCCCAGGCCCACCAAGAAACATAGGCTCACCAAGGAACATAGGCCCACCAAACAACGTGGGCCCACCAAGGAACATAGGAACTGTACCAAGGAGCTGTATCAAGTTACTCGTAACTTGATACAGAATATATGCTTTCTTTGTTGAATATACTGACCTATGTTTTCATACTCAGGATCAGAATCATATACCCTATGTAACGTAATGAACATGAAGAAACGTAACCATAGGCCCATTTGGATCAATCAGCTCCATGCCTATCAAACCATTAATGAAGCCATTGGTTTTACCCCACACCCCACCCCTAGTATATACAGAAGACTAACCTAAACGAAGAAAATAAAAAAAATTATAAAAAATATGAACTGATAAGTTATGTAAAACTGAACGACAAAGAAATCGGCTAGAACTGGGACAATGCCATATGATGCCATATGATGATGATGTGGTAAGCAGTAGCCAAAATTTCAGAGCTCTTAAGCGATCTCTGAATATTAATCAATTTAAAAGAAAATTGACGCCCAAAGTTTTTTCATCGCATGAAAGAATTTTTGGTGGGTAGGACGTTTAAATTTTAAAAAAAAAATTCACCCCTACGAGCATAACCAAGAAGCACCCTAAAAAAAATATATATATATTTTTTTTCTCCTTCAATTAAACTATAGCTAAATTTAAAGAAGGATATGATCAATTAAAGAAATTTCTGAAAGTGTTCCGTTAAAAACTCATTCAACACAAAAATTCAAATTGAATATCAGCAGCTTCTTAATTAATACAGACTGATGAAATTCGCGCGTTTCCTCGCCATTTGGTTGTTTATTTTAACTTCATTTTGGGGACATTGAAATTTGTTTATCGTTAGTATAATTCCAAGGCTTTGAAAGCCTGGTTACCTTTAAGAATTTATCAATTTATCATGCTTGATTTCATTCCTTTATGAACCTCTCAAGTATTGAAATACCTTCTTATTGTAAGAGAATAATAGATTTAATCTTCAAAAATCTTGAATACTGAATGGGATTATACTGGTAAAAATTCGATGTGCTTAAATTACTTTTTAAATTATATATATATATATATAGAAACAACGTAAGTATAGAGGAGTGTTCTGCACACGAGCAAGAGAAATAACAAACAAATGAAAAATAAGGCACCCGCCCGGGAATCGAACCCAGGATCTTCCGATTGCCGGTCAGACGTGCTAACCACTACACTACGGAGCCACGATGGTCAGAAGTTGTAATTCTCCTACATAGGGCAGAAACCAATGCCTTGAGAGGGCACCCTCGCAAATCGTGAATATGTACATTTAACTGCAATGACCGCGCAGTATATTAACGTTTCTATACGTTAATATACTGCGCGGTCATTGCAGTTATATATATATATATATATATATATATATATATATATATATATATATATATATATATATATCCTGAATGAGTGTACAAGAGCGAAGTGGAACTTTGTAAAAAACACTGAAGCCTTTCTTTTCTGAGTATGACTTGGTCTATTGATATCTGTATCATAAACATTGATGAATGAACGAGTAAATAAATAAATAAATAAATATGTGTGTTTGTACGCGCGCGCGCGCGCGTAGGCAATTGGGCATAAGTGTAGTCGAGTGTGATATATCACAGATGTAGTGGGGTAAAAAAAAATTTTGGGAGGTAATACTTTTGATAGTTCGAAACACTAAAAAATGTATATAAAAATCTAGAAACATTTTTATTGTCCGAAAAAAAGCTAGATTGGTCCCGATTAGGTTAGGCTACGCTAGGTTAAGTTAATTAAGGTTTGGTTAGTTTAGATTACGATAGATTAGAAAGTACTTCACTATTTAATAATGACTTAATAGAAACTACCCTTCGAGCCCACAATTGCGTCCCTAAATACTTATCATGCCTTTTCCGGTTCGATGACACTAACGTTAGGTTAAATTAAGTTAGATTTGGTTAACTAGTATTTTTAGATGTATGGATTTAAAAAAGTTGGTACCTCCCTTATGCGGAGATGCGCACGTGTGTGTGTGTGTGTGTGTGTGAGGTAAAGGTACATCCAGTATGTTAAAAACGTAGATACAGCACTTCAGAAATTAACATGAAATAAACATTGTACATTATACTAATAAAAAAAGTGTCGTTCGCTATCGGTTAACAAAGAAGAGAAGAAAAAGTGAAGAGCATTTGTAAAGTTGGTCAAAACAAAATCCTTTTTATATTGACATCGTTCGTGTCAATCAGCATTTACATTGGTAACAAAGATTAAAGCTATACAATCCTTTACATTCTGTATTATCTGCAGTCTTATATTAGTTCCACCTTATTAAGAAGAAGTTCAGAGATAAGAAATGGAATTTCGTTCACACACACACACATATATATATATATATATATATATATATATATATTTCTAAGGCATTATATCACTGTATATTTGCATGACAATGACGAACATTTGGATGGATACGGATTATCTACTGTATGCATAAAAAATTGTCCTCCTTGGAATTCTATTGCAAACTTTCATTCACACACACACACATGCGCGCGCACGCGCACGCACACACACACACACACTATATATATATATATATATATATATATATATATATATAATTTGTAACAGATGGAACTGTAAAGAGGATATAAAATAATGAAAAGTCATTCGGTGACAATAAAACACTAAATTATAACGTACAAAACATATGTTAAATCGTAATAATATTTTGCAAACTATGAATTGTTATGTGATATTTGGGACGAAAAGAGAGAATGAAGGTTTATCTTTTCAAACTAACCAATGGGATCAATTGACACGGTTACACCTTATTTCCAACCAGTCAGAGAGATGCTGCTACGCCATCTGGTGGTTGGCACTTGAGATGGGATTACGATCGTCGGACTTGAACTGGATGTTGTTAAATAAAGATGTGATTGTGTCAACTTTTAAGTAAAATGAAGGCTCTCTCTCTCAATCTCAAAGAGAGGTTAGATTAATGTGAAAATACGCAAACCTTTATTATCTCTTTGGTTAAGCAAATGAACAATTAGAGAGATAGCCTAAACTCCTCTTTCGTTCCCACAGTTCCTTAATTAAGTTAGTATGGACACCCTACGCCGACGCTCAAGCGGTGTTGATGGATTATAAATGGATTTATATAAAATTACAGAAGAGAGAAGTAAAACATTTGTTTCATGATGACTGTAAAAAAAAAAGTGTAAAGATAGCTAAAGAGAATTGCTCGGGCTCATTATTATTCGAGGCTGCTATACATTTTAAGCAGTTTAAGATGTGGGCCTGATTAGAATCAAACACAAAAGTGACCTAATATCCACACACTACAAAATGTCTATACTGATGACGACAACATTCCCTTGAGTGAGTGAAACAACACGCCTGACGATGTTTCCTGGCATGATCAAATATACACACACACACAAACTTACCCTTATGTTGTGCACGTATTGATCCGCCAAATTCTGGTCCTGGGGCATAGGACCCCATGCTCCAACCACCTTCTCCGATTCCTCGAGGCGAGATCCCACCTCCTCAACAGTCTTCTGGAGAACCCCCAATTTCTGCAAAGAGAAAACAAGAATAATATTTAGGTCGTTATTTCCTGCACAGAATTAATGGCTTTCATTATAGAATTTATCAATATAATTTGCTAATAACCTAATAAAGGAAGCATTAACAATACATTGCAACAATAAAACAAATACATACACCATATTTTAAGTCGCCATGAATTACAATTTAGTTGAGGAAGGTTTGATTCTAATTAAAACCAAGGTCATTTTGTCACAAATGTAAATCGAGTTTTTATCTTGAACTTTGTTTTAAACAATTTATATATATATATATATATATATATATATATATATATATATATATTATTAGTTAGTTAGTTAAATACACAATAACCGTGTCAGAACACTAAATAAAATAAGTTAAAATCTCCGAAGTAAAAGATAAAAGTTTAAAAAGGAATAAAAAATTAAAAACTGCTTCCAGTCAAGTCCGCAATTAATTTAATTACATCTTCAAACTAGGAAAGAAGCAAATATTCTTTAAAGCAGAAATTAACAAAAATTTCAGAACTTTTGAATGAAAAGAATTCTAAACATAAATGTTAAAAATCACATATTTCAAAACATTATAGATAAGACACAGGTCTAACCTAAGATCTTTTATAATGTCTCAAAGAACGAGAAATAAAACAATAGGCCAAAGAATGTGTTTGAGAAGCGATTTCTGTTTGAAATTTTTAAAGTTATCATCTCGTTGGTAATTAAATCTGAGCACCATAATCGGGTTGAACACTGAATATATATATATATATATATATATATATATGTATTGTATTAAAATACCTCTGAGCAAAAAATCTTTCAAAAAAGCCGAAAACGAAAGTAAACTACTATTTACGTCATCATGTCATTAAATCGTTTAGTCATGTAAGGCAGGAAAGGTCATCATAAAACCCACTTAATCTAAGTTATTTCGACCATTATTTTAACATTTTTATTGGTTCCAATCTTCATTATTCACGTGTTGACCTCAGTGGCCATTTTTGTTTGCAGTACAGATAAGTACAAACATTTTGCAGTACTCTGTAAATTACGCCTTTGAAATTTTTTCCGCAAACGTTGAAGGTCTTTTCCTATTCGATTAAAGTATCAAATCTTCCATTAAATGAATTTAAGTTTTAGGTATTTTGACAATTCTCATTTTTACGAGTAAATAATATAAAGAAGACGTTACTGCCTAAGCAAAAAGGTTTTTGGCATCATACAATCAATAGTGGGTCTGTTTACACGAATTACTTTTCAAATCTGAATTTATGGTGTGAAATATACTCAAGAAATCATTAAAGAATTGTTAAAAATTACTCTGTATCGAATGGTGATGGGTTTTCTAGAGATTAGAATACAAAAAGGATAATTCAGAAGAATCTCTGCCTCAATCACGAACGTATAGAAAGGTGGATTTTGAACTAGGCTGCGAAAGAAAATCCCATATAAATGCAAATGAGGGATTCAAAATTCAATATAAACATTGGTAAACTCGACACAATCTCTACGAAAAGGCTTCCTATTAAGAAACGGATAAGAAACCCCATCTTAATATATTCTCTCTATATACAAGAGGAAAACGCATGGAAATCCCACAAAACTTCAAAGAGTTTGTAATCAGAATATTAATTGACTTTTTATCTTATTAAAACAACTGAACGTTCTTCTCTACGAGTTGTTGTTGTTGTTGTTGGCCCTTCCGTCTCTTTCCATTGAGTGTTGGAATGAACTTTAGTTATCGGACACTCATCGCTCTTACAGACCATCTGTTTTCGGGCACCGAATCTCAGCTTTTATACGAGGCCCCTTCGGCCCCGGTCGCAGAGGACGTTATAAGCGAATAAAACGGATCAGCGTTGCTTAAGGTAAAGGAATAAATAAACCGAACAAACTGTGTTGCTTATCATCACGTGTCATGGGTCCCAGTTCGAAATCACTTTCTCGTATATCAGTCAAAGAAGCGATAAAGTTCAATGTTTAAATTCCATCGTAATCCATTTAAACCTTTTTCCACTGTTACCAAACCAGATTTAAATCTACAAAACATCATCTTCCATCCTGGGAAGCATTATCCATGACGTCCGTATGTCGTGCCATCCGCGCGCGCAGCTGCAGTATGCGACATAAAATGTCACATCTGCACTCGACTAAAAAAGATCACCTTTCGAGCGCCTTTTAAGGCAAACCTCTCGTAACGTGGCAATAACTTTCCAGGAACTCGGTCTACTGATGCCTTCAGAACTTCAGAAGTATTTTGACCACCAAATTTAGGTGTAATTAAAAAGCTAAAAACGGAATAACCAAACGAAGAAAGGAAAAGGTCTCGTGTACTTTTACGATATTTGACGCAGTGAAAATAAAAAGAAATTGCATGACAGTAACTTTGCAGTTCTTGAATTTTATCAGCACATTTCGATACAATTATTAAATTGTTTGCGAAAATACAATAAAACAAACATTAGATATTGATTCTGTGAAAATAGGAGGAAAAGGACATTATAATGTAAACTGTAAATTATTAAAATATTTACACAACTGTACAAACAATCGAATTAGAATCCGGTTTACGAATATCGCTTTGGTTTCTATGCTAGAATCGGCATCACTTTATGAAAAAAAATGTACTTATTTATAATACTGAGAAGTAATATGGACAACTCATTAGAAACTTATGTAATATATTCAAAGAATTCTAATAAATTTTTTATTAAAAAAAATATTAGAAAGGGGTAAACAAAAGACGTACGTTTTTACAGTATTTATAGGAATAAGAATAAAGATTTTTCACAAAAATTGGTCAATTTGGCCACCGTTCAAGTCTGCACAATATCAGTCTTACTGATGCTGATGGGCAAACTCGTTGGCATAAATGGCAAGCTCCGCATTGATGCAACGATAGCATCCTAAAATGCCGCAAGAATCCGAAGTTAAATCGTATATATAGTGTCTCTAACTGTATCCATGAAAAGAAGTTATCCGGAGATAAATATGGAGACCGAGCTGGCCAATCAATCGATCCATAGACCAGGAAGCTTTTCGCTTAAGAAGTCGTGAACGTGGTGAACATAATGGGCCGGAGACCCATCTCGCAAAAAAAGATGATCTCCTCTAAATTTTGAATATCGAGTTGTGTATATAACAAACAGGTGGGACCGCAACGCAAAACTATGGCCCGTCAAACGTGTTTCGTTGTACACTTCTGGCTCAGCATATATATATATATATATATATATATATTAAATAAATTATATAGCTATGTTAAAGAAAAGAGCATGTTAAGGTTAAAAAGCACATACGCAGGTGATAATAAAAACAAGTTATTTTATCAAGTACTTGCTGGCTTTAAGATGTATCGAATCTATTAATATTCTGAAGG
This sequence comes from Bathynomus jamesi, assembly GCA_023014485.1. Lineage (NCBI taxonomy): Eukaryota > Metazoa > Arthropoda > Malacostraca > Isopoda > Cirolanidae > Bathynomus > Bathynomus jamesi. Next base: position 109,148 of record JAJOZX010002274.1, read on the forward strand.
ATATAATATTCAAAGAAAGATTTAACATCTAAAATACAATTTTAACACACTGAAAACTAGTGATTATATGTCTCAGAGTTATATTATATATATATGTTAACATTACAAAATATAATAGAATCCAGACAACAAGGTTTAGATATTACGGAACATCACGCACTTAGCCAGGAAATTTGTGAAGAGACTCGAAAAGAGAATGTTTTGAGTTTAATTTTGACAAATAACAGTGACATAATAAATAAATAAAAAGATAACGCGTACAAATATGCGATTAAAGTCAGCAACAAAATGACCAAAATTGCATCCCAGAGAATCAGAATATTTGAATGGGGAAGTGTAAATGAAGATTTAAAGAAAGTAACTTGGGAATTGCTACTTCACGAGGAGACTTTAGAAGAAATTATATCTATAATAAAAACAAAACTAAACCCATATTACTGAAACAAGAGACAAAACACAAAACGTAGCAAGCTCGAGAGAATCGGAACATTATTTAGAGTCCAGTGGTCGGCAACCTCTGACCCGCGAGTCAATTGTAGTATATATAAAATAATAATAATTATTACATCAAGAGTGTTTTTTATTTTAAAATGTTGCCTACCACTGATTTAGACAACGTTATCAAACCATAAAAAATCTCCATGGATGCTGAAGTGAAGCGGAGAGACTCAAACTCGAGATAAAAGTATGGGAAATAGAAATGGACCTGAAACATTCAACCACAAGACAAACGAGGAAGAAAACAAGGTAGCAGAAAACGTAATAAATAAATAATCCAAAATTCTTCTACACGCTTGCGAAAACAAAAATGCATTGTAGGGAGAATATTGGTCCATTAAAAGATGACGCGACCAAATACACAAATGAGACGGAAAAAATGAACGAATTGCTGAAGGAACAATTTAACTGTGTTCAGCACCCCTAAGTCCGAGAAGAAAGTACAAAATCCAAATGAATTTTTTAGTATACTGTAGGTACAAATCGGCCAAAAACAAGTTCAGATACGAATCTATTAATGAATTTCAAGTTCTTGGAAGAAGACATAATTAATGCTCTATCACAAATACAAGAAAATTCAGCACCATGGCCAGACACCTGGAGTACCATGTTTAGCGCCGCTAACGCTAATTTTGTCGCTAATTTTTCTGAAACCACCCCAATTTATATAGGTTCTGCATTGCGTCCGTAACAGGCAACATGTTTTGCTCCAAGAAGAGCAGTGGATATACAGAGTCTGTCCAACAAGTTACAGCTTACGACCTCTACATGCTAATGTCATGATCAAGTGGCAGTTAGTGCTGCCTCAGTCTTTTATAATGGAGATTGCAGTTGGCGAACCAAATTTTAGTGCAAGTGTTTTTTGAAAAATTAGCGATTGATTTTCTCTAAAAACTTAGCGCCGCTCCGTTTCGCTAACAATTTTGAAAATTAGCGGCGCTAACAGTATCGCTAATAAAAGGTTAGCGCCGCTAATCCCAGCACGTGCATGTTTTTTGAAGAAATGTGAAGAAAGTATTGCCAAGCCTCTATACTTACTACGGAGAAAATCACTCAACACAAGACAGGTCCAATAAAGAACGCGAACATTGCCCCTTATTCAAAGGGGGTAATAGAGCAATGTCTACGAACTATTGGCCAGTAGCTCTCGCCTTATAAAGTGTTTCAAACATGTAATTAGAGGCGGCAAAATTGCTTACTACCAACAAGAAACGAATTTATTCACTCCACACCAACTTGGCTTCAGGGCTTAAAGATCATGCCTATCACAGTTACTAGACCACAGAGAGAAAATATTTGAAACTGTGTCGAAATTAAAACATAGATGTAATATATAGTGATTTTTCTAAAGCGTCCAATAAGTGTGATCATGGAATTATAGCACACAAATTTAAGAATACAGGAATTAGTGGGAAGCTGGGATGTTGTTTATTTATTTTCTGACCAAAAGAACACAAAGATTGGTAGTAAATAAAGTCAAATCTGAAGTCTCAGGAGTCGTCCCACGAGGTACAGTATTAGCAACCTTGCTGTTTATAATAATGATTGCAGACATTGATGCAGATATAAATAACAGTATCATATCGAGTTCCGCGGATGACACAAAGGAAATATCAAATGAAGGTGAAAGAAAAATTACAAAACGACAATGAACATTATTCCAGTGGGCGGAAGACAACAATATGAAGTTCAACGAAGAAAAATTCAAATTTATAAGATATGGTAACATGTTGCTACAGAATAAAGGGTACAAAACATTGCAAGCCAAACAGATAACACCAAACCCACGAGCCAGGGATCTTGAAGTAATAATGTCATCAGGCACAGAATTCAGAAAACACTATAACATTAAAATTAAAACAGCTAGGAAAATAATGAGAATTATCTGGAGAAGGTTCCGCAGCAGCAGACATCATGCTAAAATTATGAAAGAGCTTATAGTCCTACTATTAATTGATTATTGCTCAGTACTCACAAGCCAATACAGAAAACGAGACATTGCAAACATAGAAGCCAAACAAAGGACTTCTTCATCTAAGATAGAGGAAACGAAATATGAAGACTAGTCTCGACTACAGTCCTCGAAACTCTACTCCCTGGAAAGATCAAGAGAGCTGTACACAAAAATATACGTATGGAAAATACTCGAGGGTCGTCGTGTCCCTAATTTGAGAAATGAAATAGAAACACACTGGAATAAGAGAAGAGACAGATTCTGTATTGTCCCAGCTGCAATGGGACGGGGGGGGGGGGGGGGGGGGCATGAAAGCGAGGATGTAAAATACCCTCAGAATATGAAACCCAAAACTTTTTTGTGTGCTGTCAAAAGAACTGAGGAACCTCCAGCACACCAATGTGAATAATTTCAGGAACCAGCTCAGCTACTCAGCAGGAGGATAGTGGAAACCATTTCTTTCCTCCACCAAATCTCGCAAATAGGGCGGGATGCAGCAGAGGAGTCGACCGCGGGTTGATTCTGAACCGACCGTCGTTCGAAACCATTATAAAGTATATAAGTATCATATATATATATATATATATAATATATATGTATGTGTGTGTGTGTGTGTGTGTGTGTAACAAATCCTGCGCGATTTTTAGTTTCATTGTTGTTCTCTGTTTGAGGTAAAACTGAATTAAGAGCAGTTACAGAAGGAATGAGAGAAGGTAGAGTAGAACTAGTCTGCTTTTCGTGAAGTTAGCAAAAAGTCTTTTGTTCATAACTCTTGACTTTCTTTCTACGTGTTGTCGTCTCCGACATCTGCATTTGTTATCAGATAAGTTTCAGAGAGTTAATGCAGTTATAAACTTTACAAGATCCTGGGGTCCTTCGGCGACGCTAGCGGACCAGGAACATCTAAGGGTTCGTCAGGCGGATCAGGTATCCTCGTGATGACTCTAGGGTTAGGACCTGGGTAACCCATGCAGGGGAGCTTACCCCTACTCTCGGAGGTGTGAGGATTCGCCCGCTGCCGAGATGGAGAAGATCCCTCATTATCCTACCAAAAAGGATTCCCGTTCCCAATAGAACCCCAGCGGAGAGCCGACAGGATGCAGAAGCGTTAACCGGAGGAACTGTCGGTTTGCCTGCCATTAAAATGGGGATATCTCCCTGAGGGAAAGTTGACGAGTGTAGGTAACTTTAGGGACTCCTTTTCCTCTCCGGGCCGCCCTTCCGCTGATCGGTTTGGGTACGGTGGAGGAGGAAATAGCTTTATTTCATTTCTCATCTAATATAAGGCAAGACTCACTGACTACCGAGTTGCGGAGGTGGGAGTACAAGTCAGAGTGAATGTTGGTGTATCTATAAGGATATAAAGTAATGACAGATGGAAACTCCACCCGTCCAACCCCACAGCTACCATGTTGATGTTGGCAGTGACTGGGCAGTAGAGTGCGGTTACTGGGTACCTAGATATCTAGGATTAGGTGAAGGAGAATGAAGCGACCTTAGTATTAAGTTAATTACAGAAAGAATAGCCGTTGGGTGTGAACCCGTTCCGAATTGACCACCCGGGGGTAATTTCCTCACTTAGAATATTTGTAAAGGTATATGCGCATAAAAGAAAGAATTTATTCGATTAAAAACTAAATTAAAAAGAATGATGTAATTTTCGATGTAACATTACTTTCTTATATATGTAAATCGTATAATTATAAAACTAACCAACAGAAAAAAATCTAAAATTTAAACTAAACAAATTAACTAAAATCCGAGTCATCTATCTCGAATGTCAGTTACATTTATACATTTAATTGCAGAAAGAGTTCATTAACTATAATTTCAACAACGTGTATTGCCTGCTGGGCATCTTCAATTAAAAAAAAAAAAAATCCCTTTTGTGTAAAAATCTTTTATGTAAATAAAAAGAAATAAAACGTGGAAAATGTATAAAAAAAATGTAAACAGTAATAAAATTCTAAAGATTCAAAAAATAAATCCCGAATGAATGCTTCTATTCTTCAATTACTGTATTATTTTTGGATAAATGAAGGGTAAATTTATTTTTTTGAGCTTATTGTTATCAGTTCGTGAATAGAAAAAGTAGTAGTTCAGGGATGGTTAATCCCGGGTCCCGACAAAAGCCCCCTAGGATAAAAGCCCCCTAGGATAAAAGCCCCCTGGACAAAAGCCCCTCAGTTAAAGTGTAAAGTAGGACAAAAGCCCCTCAGTTAAAGTGCAAAGTAGGACAAAAGCCTCCATTTTTTATATTATTGTTCGTGTGCTATGAAGTAATCCTAAACAAATATTATAATCTTTGTCTATGTTGATTCACTCTAGTTGATCACTGTTTTATCTACCTGAATGGTTAGGTTAGGTTAGGTTAGGTTAGGTTAGGAACGTGCCACAAAGGAGCATCAACAGCGTTTGAAGAACCTATGTCTGGACTATGTGAATAAGAGGAAGACCTTGGAGGAATTTCTGAATGGTGTAGGTCACAGCATTAGGTGGAAGTAAAATGAACTTTAAATGAACCTTAATACTTAATGAACTTTTTAATATTGTGCTTTCTTTGTTTGATTTTCCCTAGATATGGTATGATGTTCCTTTTATAATGTTCATTTTTATGGTTGTGTAAATAATTTTGTGCTCCTGTAAAATAGTGAGCTATAAATTTATAATGCAAGTGTTAATGTCTGCTACTGTATAATACTTATAAAGCTGACTTTGCCTAGATAAGGCATGATGATCCTTTTATAATGTAATTTTTTATGGTTGTGTAAATATTAGCGTTAATGTGCGCTACTGTATAATACTTGTAATGCCTTCCTTATTGCAGTCTTATGATATAATAAATGTAATATTTTACATGTCAGAGAAGTGTTCATAAACTGTAAATAATAAAGAATAAAAATAATGATTAAAAAAATTCTTATTATTATTTTTCCTAGGGGGATTTGTTCTACATACGATTATTCCAACCTCACCCCTAATCTCAATTATGTTCCTTAAGGGTTATTCAAGATCAAAGGAAACTTGCGTGTGGAGAGGTATTTATGGACACGTGTATGGAAAGCTGGGAGCAGCTCTGACTCGAGTGATAATTATTAATAATAATTAATGGATTCTGAATATGGGGTCTCTTTCCACTTCCAACAAGAGTGTGAAATCATGAAATTCGCGTGTGTGAATGTCAAACGATGCAATTCTCAAACCGATCCTTTCATATTCCTAATGGACGATTTCCCACTTTAAGTTAGGTTTTTCAAAGAAAATACTTTGGCCTGCAATGGCGTCACAGCGATCTTTTTACCATTTTCTAAATTTGACATTCCCATTTTGAGACCCCAAATGGCAACTGAAATAATGCAAAGTAATCCTACGGCAGAAAAAAAAATGGTGCAATTTTTCATTGTTTATACCTTTGTATGCAGTGAAAATATATATGAACGAGTTTTAAATATTTGGATAGATAATTTAATTAATTTCAAATTGGTATTACTAGTTTTTAAAACAATACAAGTATTAAAGATTTCCTAAAGTGAATGCAAAGGGTTTGCTACCACTACTGATCTATTTCAGGGAAACTTGCTATTCTTTCGGCTTGCTATTAGAATGATGTCTTAGGGTTGTTGTTGTTGTTGTTTAGCCGATCAGCCCACCCTGATCGAGCAAGCCGGCGGCACGCAGGTAACCGATCGCCCTCTTCGGAGTGGACCAGAGGTTCAGCGCACTAGTGATGTTGTGTTGTGTTCGTTGTTGTGCTAGGGCGGTACAGTCTGTCATAATGTGTTCAATTGTTTGTGGTGTGTCCTGGCACAGGTGGCAGGTGTCGTCTATGGAGTTGTCTAGTCTGTGTTTATATGTTAGTAAGTTGGGGTGATGTCCACATCGGAATCGTGCTAAGTTAACTCGATCCGATCTGCTCAGGTTGATCTCTGACCTGTTAATGGGTGGCGGCTTCGCACCTAGGACCGCATTGGGACCGAGTCGTGTCAGTGCTTTGTGGGTTAGGTGTGTGTGTGTATGTGTTTTCTGTACTGTGTGACGTCTGTGGGGCGTGGTATGGAATGGAGTATTTGGTTATAATGTATCTCTGGTGTTACCTTAATGGTGCGAGGTGTCGGTGCGTGATTGTACATGTAGTGGCAAGGGTGTTGTGGGTTAGTTGTCGCTGCTGCCATGAATTGTGTTCCCCTCATGTCTAAATGTTCCCTAACTTTCAGTATTTTTGTTTCTGTGTGCAGGTGTTCTATTTGTGTTGTTTGAGTGCATCCTGTAATGATACGAAGTGCGTTGTTTTGTATTGTCTGTAAGGTGTTTATGTGTGTTTGAGATAATGGGTGCCCAGCATGGGCTACCATAGTCCATAACTGAGCGAATATATTGTTTGTATATGAGTGATGTTGTTTCCTGCTGGTGTCCAAAGTTTGTGCCTGTTAGTACCTAAGCGTGTTAAGTCTTGACGTACATTTGTTTTTAATATCCTGAATGTGGTTTGCAAAAGATAATGATGTGTTGTATGTGACCCCAAGTATTTTGGTCCTGTGAGTGTGTGGAATGTTGTTGATGTTTAGTGTAAGCTGGTGTTCTTTTGTGTTGCTTGTAAGCAAGGTGATGGTTGATTTTGTGGGCGCTACTTTGAGTCTATTGTGTGTGAGCCAGTCTTGTATACTGTTTATGTATGTTTGTAGGTTATTTGTAGCGGTGTCGATGTTGTTGTGGGTGGATGTTAGAGTGATGTCATCTGCATATGATGATAAGGTAAGCTTGTTATCTATGGGTGTTGGAATGTCATGCATGTATAAGTTGAAGAGTGTTGGTGAGAGAACAGAGCCTTGAGGGACCCCGTTCGGAAAAAGCTTGTTTTTGGATGACTTGCCATTAAATGTGACATGTGAGTATCTTCCTGAAAGATAGTTGCTCAGCCACCTTTGGTGTTATTGTGCATGTTTGTGTTGAGTATTTTGTTTATGAGAGGGAAGCGTGGGATAGCATCAAATGCTTTACTAATGTCTATTGTTGCTAATAGTGTACGTTGAGCTGGTCGTCTGGAGTTGATGCCATCCATGATGTGCTGCGTGAGGTTAGTGAGTAATGTCGTGGTTGAGTGGTGAGGTCTGAATCCATGTTGAGTAGGCGATAGTGGAATGTGTGGGTTGGTGATTTGTAAGATTAGTCTTTCTGTTACTTTGGAAGGTGTGCATAGTAAAGTAATGGGTCTATAGGAAGCTGGTTCCGTTGGATTTTTGTTTGGTTTGAGTAGTGTAATAATTTTACCTTGTTTCCATATGTCAGGAATAATACAGTGTTGGTATGAATATGTGCTGATATTTGTGAGAGCTAGTATTCCTTGTGGGCCCAAGTGTTTAAGGTGTATGTTAGATATGTTGTCTGGTCCAGTAGCCTTCGAATTCTTAATGTTTTTGATGATCTTGGTGGTCTGGTCTGTATTGAAGGGTGTAATGGTTGTGTCGAGTCTGTAAGTTTTCTTGTGTCTGGCTGTTTGTCTGTCTGCATGTTTCTGGTTGTTGTCTCTGTTTAAGTGACTTATCTTTGCGTAGTGATTAACTAGAATGTTAGCTTGTTGTGTATGTTGGGATATTATTTTGGCTGCGACAGATAGCCGCGTGTGAGGTGTGAATGCCGCTGTTAGAGTGGGTAATGCCGTTTATAGTCTTGTATAGCCTGGATGTATCTGTGGAGTGGTTTAATGTTGTTATGAATTCCCTGAATGTTTCTGTTTGTTTTTCTTTGAGTTTGTTGTTTATTTCTGTGTTGAGCTGTTGTATCTGCTGTTTTATGGCTTCTGTGTGTGGGGTTTGTGTGTTATATTTGAGGTTGTTACGTTGCCTTATGAGGTGGGCTATTTCTCTAGTGTAATTTGGGTTGTATTTCCTAATGTTGCCCTTGGGTATGTATTTGTTTGCATTATTGATGATCTGATTAAATCAGGCACGTGCACAGGGGGGGGGCTTGAGGTGCTTGAGCCCCTGCCCTTTTTCTTCTTCATATCAAAAGTGCCCTTTTAGTCAAAATTCATAAATATATTGATTCGACATAAATTTGAATTAATTAGTTATATTTTTATTTAGTTACTGCTACTTCAACAGATTTTCAAAACTGGAATTACTTTGATCTATGATTTTTTTATTAGAATAATAAACTTAACATACCGTTACTATTATTTTGTCAATCAGGGAGGGCGTCCCTAGTGGTAACACTGACTGATAAGAATCAATATTTTTCTATTGCTACTTAAGAGCTGTGGCCATCATATTAAATAGTCCACAGTATATTTCTATAAATCTTTAATTTATAGTTTCATATTATTCCATATTTAAATGTATATACAGCAGAATACTGTAATTTATATGATGAGCAAGCTAAAAGTCAATATAAGTAAAATTGAATAATAATTGTAAATACACTCCAATATTTCAATATCTTCATATCTTTTGAAAATCTTGCAATAAAACATGCCTTTTTACAACAAATTTTCATTTATTTTCTTTAATCAGCTTTATATACAAAAATAATGCATTGAATTTAATGGAATTTAAGAATATTTACCACATACAATTTTAAAATTTTCCTTTGTGTGTGTATACATATACATAGCCTATATGGCATTGCGGATTTCATTTTTAAAAATGTTAGGGGAGTGCCCTTTTTTCAACTGAGCCCCTGCCCTTCTGAAAGTCTGTGCACGTCACTGGATCATTAAATGTCTTGAATGTTGTATTGATGTTTATGATGGGTGTGCTGTTTAATGTGGTGAATTGTTCCTCAGTCTGTATTTTGAACTGTTCCCAATCAGCTTTCTTGTAATTTCTGTAAGTGTGCCTAAGGCTGTTGGGGCAGAGTGTAGAATGTGTTGTAATGATGATGGGCAGGTGGTCTGATGACAGTTGTTTTTCTGTTCTCCATTGTGTATGTGTTGCTAGTGAGGGGGAACAGAACGTTATGTCTGGGGAGGAGTTTGAGTATCCTGCTTGATGTGGTATGTGTGTATGTTCTTCTGTATTGTTAAGAATGAAGAGGCTGTTTAGTTGTGTGGCTATGTTGGACCCTCTGGTGTTGCTTTGGTTGTGCAGGTACCAACTAGTGTCTTTGGCGTTGAAGTCTCCTCCTAAGATGATATTAGTGAGAGAGGCCAGATTGTGTAACTGTGGATTGTAATTGGCTGGCACCTGAGGTGAACTATCTGGTGGGATGTAAATGTTGATTAGTGTGGTGTTGTGTGTTGCGCGTGTTTTAATGTCTTAGGGTTGTTATTGGACGTGGTTGAGTTCAATATGTCTGCCATTATAGCAGCAGTTTAGCTTCTTGCGCCACTGGGAAATTGTAACTTGGATGGAGCATTGATTTAACTGAGCCTAGCATGTTGCTATCCTCTCTTTCTATTCTTGCACACTGTTGATTCTGGTTCCTACGCGTTACTCCAAATCGAATAATCAACGGGATTAAAATTTCAGTTTTTTTTTATAGTCAAACATAAGTCTGCACAGTTCATCCGTAGAAAGTCAATAGTGACTTGAGAATAGTTACCGGTGCCTCATCCTGCATGAAAGTGAAATTTGGTATCTATTCCACGAGGGACAAGAAGTCTTTACAAACATTTTGAACAGATTTTCACGCTTGTCAGTTTGACGACAAAGGAAACGCCAACAGAAACCATCACAGTTTCTCCTCGAGAGCCATGCAGATACTATTTCTGTTTTCTTGTTCACAATGATGTGAACACGGTTTTTCCGAGTATTAGTATTTGGGATTTTTCACCGTAAAACGTCTCTCATCGGAAAATAAAAATCTGCTGACCCACTGCTTAGTGTGAAAACGTATCAACAGGCGTTTATATCTGTCAATCATATTTTCTTCATTGCTGCTGTTAGGCAACGAACCCTTATTTTGAGCACCTTTAAGCTGCAGTAAAGTTTTGATATTCGCTGCATGGATGGACGTGAATTGCCTATAAGCCTGGAGATTCGTGTCGGGTGCTCATGCTGGTGCCTAGTGCATTTTTTTGGCTGCACATCAGCTCAACGACAGCACTGATACTTTCTGCTGTGCGTGGCTGTCCATTATCAGGGAGGCTTGCAGTGCTACCTGTAGACCTTAAATTAAACTTTACCAACAAGTACTTTAAAGTGCTTTTTTTCGGCGGCGCATTTAGACTTGGCAGCAAATTTTTTGGATGCTCTTTAGAAAATTTTTATCTTAAACGTCTTTGGAAATATATTTTAAAAATGATATACCTATTTGAGGCCAGTTAAATTATCCAACCAACTATCTAAACCGCGTTTAGATTGTTCCACCACAAAGCTATAGTATAAGAAATGAAAAATGGCCAATTATTTATACATATACAGGGTGGTCCAAAAGTTCTTATTTTGCTGAAATAATGACATTTTATTTTATTTTCTACAGGCCATAGATGATGATGGATGTACAAGAACATGTGATGATAGTAACACTACGTATTCAAGGGAAGAAGTACAAAGAAATTCGAGAAAAATTCGAAAGATTTTACAAACCAGGACCTACAGACAAAGCAATTCGCGAGCTGGTCAATAAATTTAAAAGAACACGATCTATTCATGATGAGGCAAGATCTGGACGTTCAATTACCTCTCGAGAAAATGTCGAATTGGTAAGAGATGCTTTTGAAACAAATCCTTGAATGTCAACTCGCACAGCATCACGTAGACTAAGCATACCAAAAACGACTATTCTAAGGATTTTAAAATCAACATTAAACACGAAAAGTTACCATATTCAAGTTCTACACGAGTTACACGAAGAGTATTATCCAAGACGAGCCGCCATGTGCACAAAATTGAGAGAAAAAATTCATACCGAAAACTTATTAAACCACATTCTCTTCAGCGATGAGGCGACATTCCACACATACCAAAAGGTTAATCGACATAATTGCCGTATCAGGGCTAGTGAAAAACCAACCGAGTTCTATGAATGAGAGAGAGAGTCTCCCAAAGTTAATGTCTGGTGGGTATGACAAGATCGAAGAATTACGGCCCTTTTTTCTTTGCAGAAGCTACGGTAACAGGGCCAATTTATCTTGACATGCTTCAGCAGTTTCTTAAACCCCAGCTTCGTTCAGATGGTATTCTCTACACTGTTGTCCTTCAACAAGATGGAGCTCCATGTCACTATGCAAACATCGTTCGGGCGTACTTTGACGAGCTCTTACCAAATCGCTGGATTGGACGTGGTGGAAACAGGCCCTAGGCAGCACGATCTCCGGATTTAACACCATTAGACTTCTTTGCGTTGGGCTTTATAAAGTCTGAGGTTTACAAAACAAGAGTTACAGACCCGCAGGATTTGTGAACTCGCATTGTCGCAGCAGTTGCTAAAAAACCCGAGATGCTTGAGAATGTGTTCCGCAATGCAGTGGACAGATTTGAGATTTGCAGAGACACTGATGGTGCTCACATCGAATCTTAGACCTAAACTTGATAAATAAATATGCAGCTAATTATGTTACTACATTTTTATCCTAAAATACTATTATTTCAGCAAAACAGATTGGGACTTTTGAACCATCCTGTGTATATATGGGATGAATTTCACACTTAAAAACGTGAAAGGAATGAATGATGCCAATCCACAAGGAAAAAGAAAAAATTATTCAAAGATCTTTCGTGTATTCAGCAATACACCTCATCAGGGTGCAACATGAAGAGCTGCAACATTTTCAAACATGCAATAAGTCCAAACTAAACTTTCATACAATTGTAAAATTTTCGTATCCAGCCTTAAACATTTCAATTCTTTACGTGCGTTGTTTGTTTGCACGAGGACCCGACACACGTTTCCTCCTGAAGGTCATATAAACGCATACTCAAAAAGTTCTTTATTTAATCCAAACAAAAAACGAGTTTATATTTCAGACTGACAAAGTTCTGTTTTGAAGTTTGTGAACCTTAAATTTGCTATAATTGCGCTTAAATAAATGCTGTTAATTGAAAATACATTTAGTTTAGATTAAAGAGGCATGAGAGTATACTGTATTTACTTGAAATTAATAATTTTAAAATGTCTCGTACGAAGTCAAGCCCCAATTCCAAGTAAATATAACGTATTTAATTTAAATAAAATTTATTTTCAAATCACGTGATTTGAAAATAAATTTAGAGCTACAGCCCTATTTCAGACCTTCCATTCATACAGGCCTGTATGTTGTTTACACATTAATAAGTAATCATAATGCTTTGCTTTTATTTTTTCTTTTCATGAGAATACACACACACACACACACACACACACACACACACATATATATATATATATATATATATATATATATATATATATATATATATATATATATATGTGTTTTATTGTGAAATTCATCCCATATATATATATATATATACTCGTATATATATATATTAAAATGTAACTAGTATATTTGAGCTACTATATGTATTTTTGACAGTATTTTCTTAAACATTTTACTGATCAAATAAGTTTAAATTACTTTGCGAAATGATGTGGTGCGTATTTTCGAGGCATGCATGTTTTCGATGTTTACATACTGTTATGAATTATTCTTTAAACAATCATAATAATGATGTAACACTTGTGAGACCATTAGAGCGAGGCTGTAGTGCATAAAATATGAATTTAACATACTTTCTTATTTATACAGTACAGGGTGATTCACTCGCTGGTAGCCCCAGAGTATCGTATTAGCGATACTCTGGGGCTACCAGCGAGTGAATCACCCCGTATAATAAATTTTTAAACACACTCAAAAATGTTTTTAGTTAATTTTTAAACAAAATATTTGTTTGGATTTTAGACGAACAAATTACTGTGATTCTTCAATTATGCCATATTTTCATCATTATTTTGGAAATATTAAAGTTTTTCCCTGTTTGGTTGGCAGACAACATGCTCAGGATGTCCTCCTCCCCTTTGCTAAATTACATGGCAAATCCGGACAGCGTGATTTCTTATCAGGGCCTCCAGCATTTTGGTAGAAATATAGCGGGTTTCATGTTTAATCGCTGGTTTTAGAGCTTCGAACGCCCTGATTTTCTTTGAAGACCCTATCTTCGTGATGAGAAGAAATCGTAGGGTTTGAGGGCAGGTGACAGAGGAGGCCATGCAAGACTACAGTCGTGAAGGTTGGAGTATCTGTTAGACTGGGTTTTCAAGCCAAAAGTTTCGTGCAAAAAAATCCTAACTGACCATTTGCTGTGCGAGGTCTTGCGCCGTCCTACTAAAACTAAACTGTCTTGGTCCATAAAAAACGAGATGAACCGTTCTTGGAGGTTATGAAGTTTGACATTTAAACATTTAGGTCTACCGCTGTGCTAATAAGGGTTGAGTCAAAGGTACAATGGACGCCGTGATAAAAAATTACACTGCTCAGATTTGTTACATTAAATATATATATATATATATATTTTTTTTTTTCCCCTAACAATCGTGCCAAGTTTCACAGACGTAAGTTAATCCATTGATTTTCAATTGTGGTTTGACATTAAAATATTTAACAAAACTTACGGTTTCGAAATAAATTTCAGAAAATGAACATGGATCGAATGAACAATGCTCATCTTCGGTTCCTTTTCCTGTTTTGTCGATGAGATGAGATATTTCACGTCATTTTTTTTTTAACTAAGCTCCTTTCCTTAAAAAGAACCTTTTGAGAAGTCGCCAAGAAACCCAGCAATATTGTTTACATTCTGACGTCATCCAGTCTGTCAATGCTGCCAACTTCACCTTGAAATTTTAGGAAGCTCTTTTATGGTTCCATTTCCATCCTATCTTTGTTTACTTTTTTGCTGGACTTCTACTCGTACTAAGTCTGTCAATTCGTTTAAGTATTCTTTCATATTATTAATATTATTCTTAAATTTCAAGATTTCGTTACTAAAGAGGAAACTACTACTCAAAGTGGTCTCTCAAATGACGTTGTTAAACTTCAGTCTAAAGACAAGATATAATTTTCGTACCACACGCAAAGGCTACTATTTTACGCAGGAATGATTATTTATTATAATCTAGTTTTCGCAAACACACTTTTGCCTTTGAATGCATATTTTGTCAGAAATAAATATCCACAACTCCTTTCTACCAAGGGCATGTTGATAAATCTATTTATACTTTCTCTTGATATAACGGAAAACAGAATAAATAATAAAAAAATATATAGGGTGCTTCAAAAAATTTTACCAATTAGTATGGGGGTGCTTCAAAAAATATATTTCAGTACTGTGTATTTGTTATTATTAAAAATTATTATTATTATTATTATTATTAAAAACCAAGCAAATAAACACAAATACTTACATAAACCAAAAAAAAACCACAAACTATAAGTGGTAAGCAATGACATAGCGCCATATAAGTGGTAATATTTTTTGAAGCACCCTGTATATATATATTATATATATATATATATATAATATAATTTTCTTTTCGTTGTTTTGAGCAAATGGTCAGAATCAGCCTGCAACTGACCCTCCTTCCTTCTTCATTTGTAGAAGTAGATTGAGGACTCAGTTTAGAAATCTGTCAAGCAGGTTATTTAAAAGATGGATCACATACTAACGTTAGGTTTGGAAGGTGAAATTGAATTGCTAGAAATGCTTGTCTATAATTGTTACTGGTGCCTCAACAATCACTTACGCGTAAAATATGTAATATTTGTCTTCACCAAAAAAAAAAATTAAAAAAATAAAAAAAAATAATAATGGACATAGGAATGAATTTTGTTATATAAAGTTTTATTTTTTTATCTATTTTAATATGACAGAAATAAACGTGATATTAATTCAATCATTCAAACAATACACAATATGTAAATGGAAGACTTGATACCCAAGGCATTCCGAGTTCTTCGTCCAGTTTTTGTGATTAGAACAAGTGCATTTGTGTTCCCGAGGAAGAAAAATAAACTTGTGGTGCGTGTTGCTCCTGAAGAATCATACAATCGAATCTATAATACGAGCTAACGACAAGAGCACATGAATGCACAGATTATGGATTGGATTGATCACTGAAATATAACTGCGTGTATTGTTGCTTTCAGTGGAGATGAACCACATACGCAAATCTCGTTAGTACGTTGACCCTCTGTATACTTGGCAATGATTCAACAAGCTGCTCGTACCCTGAATGGATGTGCGGTGTTTTGTGAAATAGTGAGATTTTTGCTTTTTGGCTAAAACTTAATTTGTAATGTAAACAATCTGTTCTTAAAATTCATGCAAATTATTTATATATATATATATATATAGTTATGGGTAAATTAAAGCAGAAATCACATCATAGAAGAGACAATCAGGGCTTTAATTTCCCACATAATCTGTAATACAGTCCCGTTTATGAATCATAAGAGCTCCCTTTCTTTCAAGGGTCGTAAATGAATTCGCCTTTAAAATTACCTCTCAACGATACAGCGAACCTAATAAGAAGAAATAGAAATAAATTAAGGTTTAGACTCCTTCTGTCGATACCTGTCAAGCCCCTTTTGGTATACCTGAGAAACAGTTCAAGCAACTTTACATCCGTAATCTTTATAGCTATAAGTTATACTCCTCTTAAGCCCAATATAGAGCCTGTGCGAGTGCCAAACTTCTTAAAGGTTCACTCATAGACGTGTCCTACTTTCATTTAACCCTTTAAGTCCCTCTTGAAGTGTCGGTTTATATCTATACACTTTAAAAAAGGCTTTTATATAAAGAGGAATATTAATTCAAAAGGGTTCGAATCAATACTTAAGGCTTCTGTATCGGAATATGTAAGTTCCGCTTTAAAGGTCTTCTACTACTACTACTACTAACTACTACTACTACTACTACTACTACTACTACTACAGATCTCTGCAACAATTATTCACATTATTTTTATTTTTACTCTTTGAGTACCATGTAAAATCTCATGCAACCATGTTGTAAACCAAAATTAGAGTTCATGTTATGAGTAAATAGCTTCCCACCTTATTAAAATATAAAGATTGGTTTAATAAAAACTAAGTGCCGCGCGTAATATTTTATGATAAAATAATGACTTACAAAGAACAACAAAAGCAGTTATTAAAAACCTTTTTTTTTTTAAAAGACAATATTAGAAAGTAAATTTTTATATGCGGTGTGCATAAAATATATACCAGACATTTTTACCTAACTCCTGCGAAATAGTTTTGTAAAAAGTTCAAGTGAAGCCTTTCAGCTAAATTCAGGTCTCTCGAAATAAAGAATGAATTTGGTGTAATGCGTTTTTTTTTTTTTTTTTTTTTTTTTAAATTAAACCTTTCATTATCTGCTTATTTGGCTTGAAAGTAGTAGTCATAATAAATACGTAATAACTGTAATAGATATTAAATATTTATACACACCGAATTTTACGAATACAGTATTTAGTTGAACGTAATAATGACGAAAATGAACGGTAACTTAGCCGTTAAAAGAATATCGGAAGAAGTTGACTTTCACATCTTTCGAGATAAGAGCGAATTCCATTTACATTTCGGCGTAATACGTTGAACATAAAGTAAAAAAAAACGTTCCAGTTAATTGTACTTTTGGGTGGATTTATGTACACTATTAAAAGTAATTTTTACTAATTATTAAACACTTTAAAAATGTTGAAAGAAAAAAATACTTTCATTTTTAATTTCCTTCGATACTTTTAAAAAAAAACTTGCATTAATAACAGCCATTTAAACAAAATTATTTTACGCGCTTGAGTTCAAATATTTCTTTAGTTATTTGTTGGTACCTAAGAAACCGGTAGCTCCAAAAAATGCACCATTTGTTTTCCGTTATCGCTTCTGAATGAAACAAGCTTATACCATCTGTCTGGCATTATAATAAGAATTAATTAGGCACCGAAGAAAATAAACGATAATATGACGAACTAATTAAACCAGTGCAGTATAAGATAAAAAATTGAAGATAAAAATAAAAATGCACCGCAAAAAGTAGAGCAAAGCATTTTCGTTCTGTTACTCGCATTAGTTTATATATATATATATATAACATTACATAATAAGTTCCTTGAAAAGATAACTTATTCTTAATTGTTCTTATTTAGAATGCAAAATACATAAATAAAAGAAACGCTTATTAGCTTAAAAGAAGAGTTCATGCAGCTATTTTTTCTAAACAAAAATTCGTGGTGCATGTATCGAGAGCTTATACTGATAGCATATTCTTTAACTGTAAAACTAATAATTATAGGGAGACTGTATCCGGAACGACGATGAACTTCTTTATAAAGCACACGACATGTGCAATAGTCGTCGTTTTATGTGTAACAATTATCACTTTTTTCCATCTACGTGTAACAATTATTAAACACGCGAATAACAGCGGTCAAAGCTCTCGCGCACCGCACAAGTCGAAAAGGCTGTCTTTAAGATCGTCTTTATATAAGCCAAAAACATCCAAACGCATCAAAAGACAGAATACAAAGGAGGAGGAGGAGGAGACCAAATTTACATATTATGAAAAAAACATTGCTTCAACAACGGACAGTGGAGCAGATGGCTAATTTCAAATGATGAAAAAGGATGTTTCAACAGCTAAACTGCAATGCAGAGATATCTTGCTCTGATTTTAGTATTCAAGGGGCGAGTTCATTCCTGCTGAGTAAGAAATATACGGCTTATTCTTACCACATCCTTATTATATGTATACAAAATAATGATCGAAGCTTATTTATCTCCTAGAAACTTAGAAAGAAAGAGAGCACTGCTTCTTTTCCTACTCATTTCCATAATATATATATATATATATATATATATATATATATATAATTGGTTGGTAGATAAATGAGTACCCTTGGTAGCCTAGTTGTTAAGATGCTGGGCTGCTGGTGGGGCGTGGTTCGGATTCCACATTAAACTGTAGGTCTAAGGTGGAGTGACAAGCTTGACCTTTGTCAGAATGAACAAGTCGGGCGGAAGCAAAACCAAGGTTTTATGTATACACTGTATATGAACTTAAAAATAATAAAAATCATTTAACATATAGATAATGCAATAAATCTAAAGTATTTAGAAACATACTAACCCAAGTGAGCCAATACGGATCAATAGGAGAACTTGGTGCAAGCAAATAGCCCTTATCTGCCGCCTCTTTGTAAGCGCTTTCATGTCTTGTGATGGTGACCTGTCTCCTTGATAACCTCTGACCACCTTCGTCATCACTGATCGAAAAGTTGCGAGTGACGAGTGCCCCTGATCGGCTGTTGGTCCTCGGCGAAGAAGGAGCAGCCTCCAAAGGACTTTTCCGTCCTTGGAAGGGACTCCCTGGTGATGCCATAGGGGGGCTTGGAGGATTAGGGAACCCAAAAGGGGAATTAGGATTGAGAGGACTCCTGGGAGCGAGCGTTTTTGGTCCGGTTGGAATGCCTGATGCATGAGAGTGTTTGTGTGAAGATGGACGTTGTTGTAGACCCTGAAGTCCCATGGTAGGACGCGGGCTGTTAGTTTGAGGTGGTGTTGGTGCTAAGATACTATTTCCTGCAGGGGAAGTCGACATTACTGGATGGCGAATTTTATTAGTTCTAGGAGGCCGAGGAGGAAGGCGAACGCCAGAGACAATCCCGCAAACTCCTTCGTCCTCCGAGTTATAAGTTTGTTTCAGGATAGCCGAGCCGGGTCTTCTTGGAAGTTCTGTGCCTAATTGAGGTCTAGGAGGAGACGCTGGCAATGAATTAGACTTTAGTTTTGCAAGTTTTATTGAAGATTCCAAAGGCAGAGTATCAACACTTTTTTCGCTCCTTACAGTTGATTCAATACTGCTCGGGAGATGAACTTCACAAAGCCCGAACCTCCAACTGCTGGAAATATCGCACATACTGTCGTCGTGCGAATGCTCTTCATCGGAGTCTTGCTGCTCATCACTCGTAATGCTATACTCTCGTATGGCACTGAGCTCCTGATGGTTGATATGCCTACGTCTAAGAGCGGCTTGAAGAACTAAAGATCGAGATCCAGAAACCCTCTGATTTACCCCTTCGTCATGTAATATTTGTTTTCTTAATGGCTTCAGACTTCCGTTAGTCATTACACGCGTGTGTTTGCAAATGGGGCTTAGACTACGATTTTGACGACACACGTCGCAAGTATCTTCCTCCTCATCCTCCGCTTCGTCACCGCTACAGTAATCACAATCATCGCCACATTCATCGGTCTGGCAATAGTCCGAATCGTCTTCACTCGAAACGGAATTGTTGGTTTTACGTTTTCGATCAACTGCCCCTTCATCGTCACTGAAATACGCTGGAGGCGTTGGACATTGCTGACTTTTCTCGTTCCTTACTAGCTCTACATAAACTGGAGGAGGTATTGTAGTAATAAAAGAAGCTATATTAGAATTCATACATTTAGTCTTCGTAGCTACGTTAGTTTTCCCACTTTCATGGAAGTCCTTTTCAGTTAATATTTTTGTATTAGGTATCTGAGTTGATATGCCCTTGTCAGAATTATGGGATTCCATTACGCTGTTAGAAAATAATTCATTATTGTTAAGAGCATCCCTAGTTTCTGTGATATCGGGTAACGTATCTAATGCTTTGGCTATACCTTGACATGCCTCTTCAAGTCTGATTTTTGTTTCAGACTCTGTTACCTTTTGCGATTCATTTACTCGAGGCAATATGTACAAAGAATTACTACACACAACACTACTACAAGGCGCATTTTCTTCTTCAGTGTTATTATTTTTCTGTCTGTATTTCTGATCGAAATTATTGTCTGTTGAAGTTGAGGTTTTAAGACTTTTCGAAATTTTGGGGGATTCTTGTAATTCCGTAATTGCTCGAGCATCATTATGTATACGAGGACTTCGGATTTCTACAAATTTATTTTCATTCAAATTATCATCTAAACTGGAAACTGTTTCTTCCTTAATGGAAACTTGTTCTTGTAGTTTATCGGCACAACTATCATTATCATTATTATTGTTATTGTTGTTGCTGTTGTTTTTAGTACTGTTATCATTTAGTTTGCTAAATCCCTTAATATGATTTCTAATAGAATTCCGTTTTTCTGCCAAAATATTTTTCCAAATTTCAAGTCTAGTCGGAGGAGATGAAACATTATTTACTTTTAAACCATTTCCCCAATTATTAGAATTAGAATCGGTTAAGGGAAAGGTTTTCGATCTCTGAAAATCACTCGCACTCTCAACACTAACTGAAACGAAGCTGGAAGACTCCGTTTCATTCGCACCCCTCCTCACTTGGATATCTAATGCCGGAGTCGCGTTACCCCGACTCTGCGACACGAACGCTTGATCTTTCGTTTCCGTCCTGCTCGTTTCGACACTTCCAAAGGCTTCCCTGACGTTTCTAGGATAGCCATCACATTCACTTTGGGTCTTTTTAGGTCTGTATAAGTCCTTATACACCTCTGGAGAACTGTCGTTGGCGTTGTGATTCGCCAAGGAGGAATTTTTTTTTAAATTTTTATATTCTTCAATCATTGATTTCTTAACATTATTAACGAGGGTATCCGTTATCTCAATACAACTTTTACGGGATATTTTTTCTAACGAAGCATTACTTTTAAGACATATATTATTTATATTTTCAAGACTATTTTCACTACTCAAAAATACATTTACATCGTTATTCACTCTTTCAGTTTCGAAAACAGTATCTTTAGTATGAATCAAAGTTCTGTCCAATATCTTGTGTAACTTATCACAGTTTTCGTAATCTGAAAAAGAATGTCTTAGCTTGTCTCGAGTTTTCTTAAGATACCCGAAGTCAATGTCGCTAGAACTCGATTCAGAAACAGATCGTCGTTGCATGAACTTTTTAAGTTTCACCTTCTGTTCTTCATTCGGAACTGAAGTTAAAAATTTTTTCACGTTTGGAATACCCGCTTTATTTTGAATATTAATATAATTGTTACTAGATTTAATCAAAGAAATTTTGTCATTAGTACTATTAACAGTATGTGAATTAAAGAAGTTGGTATCATCTTCAGTATCCATACCATTTTTGCAGTTTTTGGAATTCCGAGTTTCTGCCTCTGGATTGTGCGTTGATGGAGAACTAGAAGGTACAGAATCTTCACAGGTTGTAAATTCATTACAAGTTATTTGATGATGATCTTTAATTAGTGGGCTGGGATCTTGTGCTTTTTGCACAAGAACCTCACAACTGTTTGGAGACTGATATGCTTGTCTCTGATCTTCCAATGATCTTAGCTTTTCACTTTCACACGAATCATTCTGCGACGTACTTTCAAAACATTTTGTACTTTTGTCATTTAGGGAGGAGAATTTGGGGATAGAGTCGACGGTAATTCTGCATTCATAAATGACTAAAGGCGAGGATGTAGAAACCTCTTTATCACAGTTGAGGGAGATTTTTAACTCTGTTTTCTTTAGATTCGCCGATTCTCCATTTGCATTACGAGTTTCGTTAACGGTCCTTGTTTGTTCTTGTTCATGATTTTGCGACAAAACCATGTCAGATTCGATACTTTTCATGGGATTGACATTTTCGTCTTTCGCGCTATCTGGAGGGGTATGTCTTTTCAAATTAGGAGTTGCGCAATCATTACAAAAGTCTTCCTTCGTAATATCATCAGGAGACGTTGCGAGACACCCGCTATCGGCATCATCTCCATCACTGACGAAGGGGAGAGAATCCTCACCGACAGGAACTATCAACGTCATTTGTAAACTACCTCAGGAGGAATTTATTTCAGCAATTCACCTTTCACAAAGTATTATTCAAATTTATTTTATTGGCAGAGACAAGAACTGTCTGATCCTTTCCTCGAAACTGAAAACACAATTTCCATTCTCTGCAGTTGCATTTGTTTTGAATGGAGGTGATGCCAACAAATCATTCAAAAGTATCATAAATAGCTAAAATTTATTTCTTGTAAATTCTAGTTATGAAATGTACATATTTGATGATACTCAAAACAATGCGATATCTCTGTAAATATAATTTTTCAACTATATATGTAAAGAGAGAGAGAGAGTACTGTCAAGAGGCCCCTATATATATATATATAATATATATATATATATATATATATATATATATATATATATATATATATATATTATATATATATATATATATATGAAAATTATTTCACGAAAGTTACACGTGAAAAATATTTATGATGAATAAAAAAAACACGAAGGGAAAAGAAACAAAGTGGTGCTCAAGCGCTTTCGTCTAATGACATCCTCAGGAACACTCAAGCGCTTGAGCACCACTTTGTGTTTCTTTTCCCTTCGTGGTTTTATTCATCATATATATATATATATATATATATCCAAACGAAGGCTGGAAAACCATCGGATTAGATAAAAGGTAAATGGTATAAAAAAAACTCCCTAATAGTTGTAATTTCGCATTATAACTAGAAATTAAACCTTAAAAACGGTTAATTAAACACTTTGGTACTTATTATAATAGGACGGGTATGTCTATGCCCTCATAATTATCGCATTAAATTTTTCTCCTGAGTTCTTCACCTTACAATACGGATTAGGCGTTTCCTGGCTGTTTGCCAGATGAAGGTTGGCTACGGTATGATCTTCATATATGTACAGACGCTCGCAAAGTAAGTCAAAAGGGTTGAACATATGAATTTCTTTCTTTGTTGAAGATTTACAAAAATCACTTCTTTCACTTTTCAAGCATACGTCTTTTCAGGCTAAAAATGGATACAAATTTAGGGTACAAAGACGAGTTAACGTCAAATTGTCTGAAGAAATACTTATAAGCTACATCTCGTTTCAAATGTTCACACGTACATTGGAATGCAAACTATAAAATGCTACATTTATGTAATAGCTATTAAGATTTAGATCTTTTATCAAAAAATTGGAAGATGAATTCATCTGTTTTGCGTGAGAAAATAGGGTCGTTTTGCTGTTATAAGAAAATACATTGAAATTTCATAAAGACAAACTCTACATTATTATAAAAACAAAGTCATAAACGTATTGTTACGTACAGAGATTATTACGTTTATGCTCAAATATAAAGAAAAGAAGAAAAAAGGTCACTGAGAACAGGATATAAGGATTTCGCAAAGGATAATAAAGCGCAACTAAATGTAAATTACTAAGACATAAAATGAAGCACACACTAAATTCTTCATCATGTCAGTCGTTAGCTACCAATGAAGGACGAAATTATTAGCAACTCAACACCACTGAAACTCCCTTTGCTTTAAGACTCTCAGTATCAGAAATTATTCTCAGCAGTATACACAAAATGTGCAAAAAATTAGATATGTACCCCGTGCACATTTGTTATACACAGACGATTGGCAAAAGTAAATAGACACCTTTTTTTTTATAATAAAAGTCAATAAATAATAAAACCTTATTAAATCGATATATTTAGGATCGTATTGCTTTCTCCTTTGCATTATGCCACGTTGTGGCATTCCATTGACAAGCTTTGCCATTTGTTCATACAGCTATGGACAAAACAGTTGAAACACTTTGAAAGCTATTTATCTTTTTTTGTGCCTTGATTCATGTCACTTTCAGAGAGTTTTAAATGTCATTAAATTTTTATATATAAAGATTCTTTTTATTTCTCGCGGAGACTTTAAAAGGAAGCCTCAGGAAAACTAATTACGACATACGCAGCTTTTGACAAAAGAGTTGCATCATCCTAGAACGTTTTAGGTTTGGCTGATAAAATCAAATGAAACCTGCATGCTGCTTTTGAATAATAATGTGCTGTTGATGTAGCAAATTTCATACCACTGGGTAGTCTAAATATTCTTACCAAAAAACTTTAAA
Organism: Bathynomus jamesi; assembly: GCA_023014485.1. NCBI lineage: Eukaryota > Metazoa > Arthropoda > Malacostraca > Isopoda > Cirolanidae > Bathynomus > Bathynomus jamesi. The sequence continues at coordinate 133,376 of JAJOZX010002274.1, forward strand.
AAATTTAAAAAGTACGTATGATATATTAAATCTAATATAGCAAATGATAATTGCGCAAAATCTTTCTGAGGAAATTAAAAAATGTTGACAAGTGTTGCTAAATTTATTATTAATGCTCAAAATACATCAGTGATGTTATTAGATAATTTTTGTTAATACCTCTCTCGTTCCAAAAAATGTTAAAAGTGTTTCAAATCGTCTGGTCATAACTCGTACATTATATATACTGTATAATATACACTCGAGTCCGCTGACTTCTGTTTCTTGGTAATGGACTTACTTAATCTCGCCAAAACTCTTAGCAAATTAGAACATACTGAATCAATTCACAAGACACTAATGATCAAGGACTGAAAAAAGCTAGGACCATACGGTGCGACTTTTCTCTCACAAAGATATTATATATATATATATATTATATATATATATATATACACATATATATATATATATATAGTGTATATATATATATATTGTATTCGCTGTAACACAAAATAAGTCATACATCATTCTGTCAACAAAGCGTCAGTGTATGCGTGGGAATAAAAGATAAGTAAAATTAAAATGTAATATGGTGTATATAATTAAAAGTATGAGAACGATAGAATACTTCAAATTGAACAAAGTGGCATCTTGGTCCCCTTTATAACGTAACAAGTGCTGAGAAAGTCAAAGGGCCAGGAACCGGAGAAAAAGTAATAAAGAGTTAAACACACAAATAAGTAGAATAAACACGAAAACTCCTCTACAATCATAAAGCTGAACAAAAACAAACTGAGCCCAAAGGAACGCGTAATCATATAAATTCGCTATTGCGAAAATGAAATTGACATAACTACGGGTCTGAAACGCATACTATATGCAATGCATTGAAACACTATATGAATATATCAGAGTCTGGGAAGAAATGACAGAAAGGCAATGAATAGAACGAATAGTAAAATCATACATAGAGAAAAATGTCCTTGTTGTTCTAGAAAGCTTAGTTAAATTACTATTCTCCTAATCATTTACCCAAAGTTTACGGAAAAATGTCACAAAATCATTAGTCGACTGACTATCCTTACTCATACTAAGATTATCCATAATTCTTGTCGCGTTAAACTAGTCAATTTATTAGTTAAATCCAAAACTAGTCTAGTGAACAAAATCACAAAGATGAAGAAAGTCATCTACTTATTTAGCAACTAGCGGAGAACCCGCCTTTCGTGCGGGTGGCAAAAATATCCTAGCCAACGGTGGAATATTTTTTGTAGTTCGAAGACTGTTATTAGTTAGGTTAATTGAATGCCCGGTTAGGTTAATTGTACGCCCTTGACGATTGGTTAGGTTAAGTCGTAATATTTTCGTTAAAGCTAACGAAAATATCACGACTTACCCTAACCAATTGTCAAGGGCGTACAGTTGACCCCCCCACACACACACGGGCGTCCTTTTATTATTATAGATAGACTTTTTAAAATTATAATTAAAAAGAATTCATTACGCCTTTTTCTAATGCATTAAAATACAAATATCGCCCATATTAAAATACAAATATCGCCCATATATATATATAATATATATATACACGGTGAAACCAAAAGTAGGTGGACAGTAGGTTGAATACGGTTTGTGTTATATTATATTATAACTATGGTGTTCATTATAACTATGGTGTTTGTGTTTTATTATATTAAATATTTAACTAAATTATTTAAATTTATTTGTATTATAGTATACAAAAAAATTTAATATGTATTCTCAAAATAAACGTTAATATTTACTGTCCACCTACATTTGGTTCACCCTATATATATATCAAGAATCTTCTCTTTTCGAGCGTGACCGACTGACAGACATTCCTGGGTGTTTATATTAATAATATCTGCCTAGTGTATTTAACTAGTAACTAAAATTTCCTAGTATATCATCTGACTATCCTACTTCGTAATGAAAAACAGTGACTACTCTCACATATTTCACCCACCCAAGTAATCTAACTATTGGTATCAATACAGCAATAGTGTATTGGTTAGAAACTACGATTTACTGACATATTTATCGAGACACCTAACTCGTTAAGGAAATGCAATGCAACTGACTACCCTTACGTATTTCACAAAAGTAATCTGACCATATGTATATATATAAAATGTACGAATATTTTAGTTAACCTTCTTATACAAAAAATATAGAGCAGAAATGTAATCGAATAACAATTTAATGTGTTAATGTAAGCAGTAATTTGCTAATTATTGTTTTATATAATAATTTGGGCATTTCTTCTAAACGTTTTCAAATGGGTTTACAACTTTCACGGGTTTGTATATTAAATTTTTTTTTAATTATTCCTAAAAAGGATTACTTATTCATTAATAAATATTATTATATAAATATGGTGTCCCTTATTTATGTAATAAAACCGTTATGGCAACTTTTCTCGTCAAGTGGCATGTTTACCATTTTATATTTCCCATTTATATTAAACTATGCTTCATAAGTATCTATTAGTTAACCTATGAAACTAATTACTCTACTGTCACTACGAAACACGCGATTATCCATATGATTCGTTTCGCTTTTCAGTTTAGTCTATCTATTAATTAGCTACAAAATGGAACTTGTCAACTGATTTAAAAGTAGAACGAGCAATTAGTCATTTACATGTTTCGAATAAATTAAATAAGTCAATTTATTTTGTGTCGCTAAGTGAGGGGTTCGTCCCAAGACTAGCCGCAAATTAACTACTTCAGGTTTAATGACTAGTTAGAATTCTTTTATGTTAAAAAGCTCACAAGCTCAGGTTTGAAGCTGGATGCGTCTGTTGACCAGATTAACATAGTCTTGTGACCTAATTTTTTTTTTCAGCGTAGGTCTTTATGGTTATATCCGTGTCAAGTGCGTGCAGAAGAGTAAAATAGAAATGCAAACTGGACTGGATGATGTTGAAAATAAAATAAAATAAAATATATAGAAACGAGTGAAGGCAGGAATGCATCATATAGAGCATCGCGTAAAGAACGAGAACACCGATAACAACATAAGTGAGGTGAAAATGACGAAAATGTATTAGAAGAGTGCAAAAGGTCATCTAGACGAGGAAATGCATAAGTACAAGATAAAAATATCAAGAATGAAAACACGATGGTCATTGAAATTAAAATTTATGAGGACAATGATATGGAAGACAAATAAAACGAATATTAAAACTCTCGACAACAACAAGAATAAAAATATTGAGAACCGAGAAGTCACGAAATTGAATGAAGTAGCGTACTAACAAAAGAAACAGAATTTAACAAAACCAGTAAAGGATAGACTGGAAAAATGAATCAAAGAAATGGGTCATTTGCAAATATTATAAAATAGGATAATGCAAATATGGTCCCGGATCCTCTAAAATGTTTCAACATGATGAGGAATGGAACTTGCCGATATGGAGCGAGTTGCTGTAACTACGACCCTTCTCCGTGCAGACACTCAGTCAGAGTAAGTGCTTAACTATGGCAGATTCATATTTCCACGTTAAATACACGCTAAGAAGAGACAACGATAAAACATTTCAAATTCTAAATGAAAACGGAGAATACAGAATTTGAGGGAAAATGAGAATCATAAAAGGATAAGTATCGCATTTCATAAGGAATCGTCAAATGTATGTACCCCCATCAATACATTCACAATCTACCTATGTAAAACCATCCACTTCTAATTCAATAAGCACAGTGGTATCAAGAACCACATCTCCACTACACACAAATACACCAACGCACCCACTAACACCAACCAGAAAAATCCTACCAACAAAACCGAACGCAAAATCTATTAACCTTTTATCCTTAGTATATGCAAATATACAACGGCTGAGCATTGATAAAACAGATTGTAATTTACAATACATACACACAAAATTTAGCTTAGTAAACAAACACGAATATTATTAGATGTCTATCGGAAACACATGTACATAAATGTGAAAAAGGATGAGAAAACTGTATTAAAGGCTCCTAACAATAACAATAAATATAACAACTTATTTGGAGTAGATAGATTTTTTAGAAGAGAAGAATGATGTTATATTTACACTAAAGAAAACGAGTTTTTAAATTGGTTTTTTTTTTTTTTCAAAATTAAAAACATGCTAAAATAACTTAAAAATCCAAATTTTTTTCAAAATTAAAAACATGCTAAAATAACTTAAAAATACAAATTTTTTTCAAAATTAAAAACATGCTAAAATAACTTAAAAATCCAAACACAAAATATATTAATTTGTGAGGATTTTACTTTCCATTCGTAAAATAAAAGAAAAATGTTTATGTTGAGAAGTTACATGATGGCATTACAAAAGAAGACAGATTTCAAGCAAAAATGCTATTATTATTATTATGGAAAAATATGCGATTACTCAAAAAAATTGGTGGAACGATTAGAAAAGGGAAATGTACTGTACTTAAATTTGACAAATAACAATGATAGGATAATAAATAAAATAGAATGCAAACTTTTCTTTATATAACCTAATCGAAATACAAATGAGTTTGAAAAGAAAACTTAAAACTCATCCTAAAGAAATCAAAGAAATATTTGAGAATTCAAAGAAAATAGATTGAGCAAGTACAAGTGCAAAATCAAAGGAACTCAACTGGGAATTACTACTACAAGAAAAAATTTCATAAGAAATTCTAGGAACTGTAGAAAGCAAAACAGAACCAATAGTGTTGCAACACATTTATAATGGGCAAAAAAGAAAAGGCAGCAAACTCGAAAGAAAAAACAGGACGGTATTTATACCGGAGATTGAAGTACGTTTCTCTAACCATTACACCATCCAGGAAACGAAAATTACCTTTCAACTGTAGCTTTTGAGCATATCTCGTTTTTATCTGTGCTGCACATTTTACTTCAGTCCCTGTATTAATATCAATCTACGGTTTTTACAGTTTTCTATAAGAATAATTACTGAAAGGGTAACTAGTTCATTTAAAAAAAAATACGAGATACACTCAAAAGCTTCAGTTGAAAGGATTTGTTGTTGTTGTTGGTTTCCTGAATGGTGCAGTATGTAGAGAGACGTGCTCGGGACATTACGCAGCAACACAAAGACGAAGCCTCCTCTGTGCAGCACGTTTTACTTCAGTCTCAATATTAATATCAATCTACGGTTACTGTAGTTTTCTATAATAATAATAATGACGGTATTTAGACATCGGAAATGAAAGGTAAAAAATATCCACAAATGCAAAACACTCAAAAAATTGGTTAGAGAAATCTGAAAAAAAAAAAAAAAATATTGTATACGAAATATAGAAATGGACTTCAAAAAATCATTCATTCGCAAAACAACGGAGGAAGAATACTACTGTAAATAACAGAAAGGATAATCCAAAAGATTTTTACACCTTGACAAAGGGGAAAATGTGACAAAGGGGAAAATGTAGTGCAAGAGAATATCCGACTGTTAAGAGATGGTAATAACGAATGGAGATAAATAATCTACAAAAACTGAGCGAATTGCTTAAAAAAATAATTCAATTCTGTGTTTAGCACTCCTAACCCAAAGCAGAAAATCCGAAATAACTTTTTGACATTGATGATAAGTTAAAAGTAGATATGACACGAATCTTCTAAAAGATTCTCAGTTCCAGGAAACACAAATATGAGAAATCTCATTGCCATGGAGAGCAAATGTCATAGAATTATCGACCAATAAGCACTCGCCTCCCACCTTATAAAGCGTTTTGAGCAGGCAGAGACAAAACAGCATACTGATAATAAGAAAAGATTATTATTTAATCCGAACAACAACATGGATTTAGAACTGGATGGTCGTGCCTTTAACAATTATTCGAAAATAATAAAGCAGAATAATGAAGTACTATGTCACATACAGAATACAGACGTAACATATACTGATTCTGCGAAAGGCTTCGTTCGATAAATGTGATCATGGGGTTATAGCGTATAAGATTAAAGAAATAGGAATTATTGAAAACCTGGGGCATTGGACCTTTAATTTCTTGAGTCAAGAAGGGTACATTGGTATATGAAGTTAAATCTGAAATTTTAGAAGCCGTCATGCAGTTCTATTTGACAAGGTACAGTATTAAACCTTCTCTTGTTTCTAATAATGACTGCAGACCTGGATGTGGATATTAAAGATAGAAGTGTATCGTGTTTCGCAGACGGTACAAAAATATGTAAGGAAATATCAAGTGAAGAAAACATCGAAATATTGCAAAATGATATCGACACATTACTTAAAAGGCCTGAGGAGAATATTATGAAGCTCAGTGAAAAAAATTTCAACACGTTAGATATGGTAGCAACAAGGAACTAAAGGAGAGAGAGTACAAAAAAGGTAAACATATTACACTAAATCCACGAGTTAAAGAACTTGAGTAGTAATGTCAACGGATGCAGAACTCAGATAACATTACAGTATTAAAATTATGTATAATGGAAATTATCTCCAGGAGCTTCCACATCAAATACCAAACATCATACTTAAAGCTTTAGTCTTACCAATAAGCGAGTACTGGGTCAGTATTCACGAGCCCATAAAGAAAACGAAACATCGAAAACAAAAACCAAACAAAGACTACTGCTGGTCACTTCAATCTCTCAAATTCTATTCCCTGCATGGCAAAGAAGACGTGAATAATACATAATAATATACGCATAAAAAATACGGAGAGAAAACATTCCAGTTTTTAAAAACGAAATAAAAATATAGTAAAATGAAAGGTCAGGTAGATTCTGTATCATAACAGCTGCAGCAGGAAATGGAACTGACATAAGATGGAATATACTCAGAGTACGATACCCAAAACTATTTTACTCAGGTTCTACTAACAAAAGAAATTAAGAACTTCCAACACACCAAACAAATTTAATTCAAGAACCAGCTGGCGTGGTTCTTAAGCATAGTCCCTGATACGCCAAGTGCAGCTGGTTATGAACGCAGAATGAGAGTAGAAAGCAGCTTTCTCCTTCATCAAATCCCACAAATGAGAAGAGATGTTACAGAGGGTTCTGACCCAGGAAGATCTTGAACATTTGTTCATATATATATATATATATATATATATATATATATACACACACAAAACAATAGCTTTGTCGTCAGATGGCCAAGATTATATTTAACCAGTTACCGAAAGAAATAAAAAATACAACTGGTGTTCATGGACACATCTTCAAAAAAGGACTAGACACCTGGTTCAGGACAATCCTAGGTGAGCCGGGTGTGCCTGTCTATTGTGAAATGGAGAGTTCAAGAAAGCAACTCTCTCTTTCACCAAGCCAATTCTAGTGGTACGGCTACGAGCTTGACCTCTGCGCGATAAAGAATCGTAGCGCAAAATTCTTACCAGGTTACCAGGTGAGAGAGAGAGAGAGAGAGAGAGAGAGAGAGAGAGAGAGAGAGAACTTTAATTTTTGCATTGTAACTACAACTGTGAAAAAATTTAAATACCTAAAAATACTTGATTATTTATTTACAGAAAAACATCTCGAAACGTGGAAAGATATTTTTATCTCCCTAAATTATTTGCTATCGTCTTGTACAAAAAAAAAATTTAAAATAAAAAAATAAAAATTAAATGGTGTTATCTTTTAATAAATTTTAAATGAAAAATTCATTCATTTAACTTCCTGCTAACTTCATATTCATTTCTCAGCGCATTTTTAGCGCATTTTTTATGTACGCTCATTTTTATTTCATTTCTGTATTTACATTTAGTCTTTCGAGGAGAGATTCATTTATCAAAACTTTTCTCCGATTCTGAGACGCCGTTGAGCGGAATTTCGACCGAGATGATGTTGAAGAGAAAAATACATTTTTGAGCGAAGATGTCTAGTAATGAATTGGAACGGAAAATGCGATGTTCTATTTTGGTCAGCGATCATTTGTCACTTTTTAGCTTTATGAAAATAAAAATTAAAAGTACAATTTTACAACGAGTTACGAGGAAAAATTTATTATACGGAAAAATCTTTCCTATCAAATTATGTAATACGACCATAAAGACATTTACAATCAAGGTATGACGTATAGAAAAAAAAACCATGCTATATACTGTATATATACACACAGTGGTCGTAAATTCGTGCAACCCGGAAGAAGTATGAAATCATATTTGGGTTGCGTGCCCTTAGGATATATATATATATATATATATATATATATATATATATATATAATTCAATAAGTTTCCGATTTTATTTGAAGTATAATGGTCGGAAACGCGACTACAAAGCGAAATGGTGGACACTGGAGGAGAGAATCAAAGCTCTGACTCGAATTGATCTGATAAAAGCAAGTGAAACCTTCGTTCTCAAAGAAAGGCTAACGAACACCCGATAAGAACCCACGGAAAATCTCAAAGGGAATTCAGTTTAAAGAAACCTTTACTTTAAATTACTGAGAATACATTTGATAAAATATTAAAAATATTAATTTCCAAATAAAGTTAAAAAATATTTAAAAGAATAATTTAATATTTGTAGCATTAAAACAATTGAAAAGAATGTGAAAAAGACCAAAAAAAATAATTAGGAATTGTGCCTAAAAATATCGATGACAAATGAAGATTGTTCACAATTGGAATAGCTACATGCTGAATTCCATCTGTAAATAATAAATAAATAAGAAATAAAAAGAATAAAATGTAAGAGATAAAGAATAAAATGTGACGGATAAAAAGAATAAAATGTAAGGGCTAAAAAGAATAAAATGCAAGGAACAAAAAAAAAATGTAAGGAATAAAAAGAATAAAATGTAACGGGTAAAAAGAATAAAATGTAAGGAATAAAAAGAATAAAATGTAACGGGTAAAAAGAATAAAATGTAAGGAATAAAAAGAATAAAATGTAAGGAATAAAAAGAATAAAATGTAACGGGTAAAAAGAATAAAACGTAAGGAATAAAAAGAATAAAATGTAACGGGTAAAAAGAATAAAACGTAAGGAATAAAAAGAATGAAACGTAAGGAATAAAAAGAATAAAACGTAAGGAATAAAAAGAATAAAATGTAACGGGTACAAAGAGTAAAATGTAAAGAATAAAAAGAATAAAATGTAACGGGTAAAAAGAATAAAATGTAAGGAATAAAAAGAATAAAATGTAACGGGTAAAAAGAATAAAATGTAAGGAATAAAAAGAATAAAACTTAAGGAATAAAAAGAATAAAACTTAAGGAATAAAAAGAATAAAATGTAAGGAATAAAAAGAATAAAATGTAACGGGTAAAAAGAATAAAACGTAAGGAATAAAAAGAATAAAATGTAACGGGTAAAAAGAATAAAACGTAAGGAATAAAAAGAATGAAACGTAAGGAATAAAAAGAATAAAACGTAAGGAATAAAAAGAATAAAATGTAACGGGTACAAAGAGTAAAATGTAAAGAATAAAAAGAATAAAATGTAACGGGTAAAAAGAATAAAACGTAAGGAATAAAAAGAATAAGACTTAAGGAATAAAAATAATAAAATTTAAGGAATAAAAAGTAAGGAATAAAAAGAATAAAATGTAAGGATTAGAAAAATAAAAATAAAACGTACGAGATAAAAATAATAAAATGTAAAGGGTAAAAAGAATGAAATATACAGGACCAAAAAAAACCAGACTTGTATCATAGAAACCAAATAACATATGAACAAAAAGAAAAAGAATAAAAATATTGAGATATTTCTAGCAAGCAAAGGAATGGAAGGCGAGAGACGCCGCCATTAGGAAACAATGAATAAGCGAACAATCGCTTGATGCGCAAACGACACGCGCATCTTCCCTAGCTAGGCAGTTAAGGAAAACCATTCAATTCAATTCTTATCTTTTATCCGAGCGTTCCTCAATGATATCTTAATAGCAGAGCTCCATCTAAGGTTTCGAATACGTCAGAATTTATAATTATAATCCTTTCGGATTAAACGTTTCGAGATGGTGCAGATTACAACGCTTTTTTCCTTATCAATTATTTAATTAGCAATTACCTTTAAAAATAATTTTAGCTAACGGACGTTGGATCATTGTTTATTTATTTAATTAGGAAATGAGACATACCAAACTATATGATAAAGATACAATAAAAGAGTTATCATTCGCACCTTTGACCTTTCGTGTTCGAACCAGGGAACCAATCACGAACGGACAGAAACTGAAAACTGTTAAAAAATTTCAATGAAAAGAGAGAGGAGGTGGAAAAAATAAACAATAGAAAAATGACGAACCTGGAAAATAGGTTGCTTTTCTCATTGTTACTATTTGTACGATCGTTTAAAGCTCTCTAACAACCAACGCCCTGCCCTCTCTCTCGACAATGGGAAAATTATGACAGGAAGGAAAATTTTAAGGTTAAAGCTAATTCATATACATAGAATAGGGTAGTTTAACATCATCATTATTAGTGAAATACTGTATAGGGTAAATATCATCATTTATTCAACATGTATAAAGAATGATTTTGAATAAATATAAATAATAATAATAATAATAGGTCGTGACTATTATTATTGTTATTATTATCATTATTATTATTTCAGCTTTTTCTTGTAACAAAACATCTGAGAATTTTACGAGAGAAACCTACAACCTTAAAAAAGGTAAAAATAATTACAACACTGAGACCATTTTGAGGTCTGACATTTGCACTCGGAGAAACAACAAGTACGAACACCATAATTCAAACACTATTAAAACCAATGACTATTCAAACAAGTAAAAACCTACAAAAAGAAAACAATAATACGTGAAAACTTTATAAAATCGAGACCGTCATCATCATTTTATACAAATGTACGCTTAAAATAATGATTGGTTTACAGACCAATTATCGAAGAAGTTACCCTAAAGATTCTCAGAGATGAAAAGTCGACCTCACACTTATTTATCGTCTACGAAACTTTAACACTTGTTAAAATAAATAATGATTTACGATGATGTTCCTTTGCCAAATTAAATAGACTGATTATAAAACGCAAACCTGTGTCAGAAAGGAAAACAAAAACTAGAGTATTAAAGCATTATAGATATTATTATTAGACTATAATAACCCCAATATTAATCAAATTCTACAAAATGAACAATATTTACAAACTTTTGCAAGTGATATTGCGATGGAGCATCTTTGATGATAATGCAACAACTGATTTTTCTCTTTCACGCATGGCAAAACTGTTTGTTTTACGTCAAGTGCATATATTAACAAGAAGAAGCTAAGTGAAGTAATCTGAACATTAGGGAAATCTGTACCGATAAGTTGTATTGAGTGTTTGTGATGACTGAAAATATAAACCTTTTTAAAGTAAGTAACATTTTCAACACACACACACAGTGTGTGTGTGTGTGTGTGTGTGTGTGTGAAAATATAACGATTAAAATGTAGGCCTACGACTGCCTCCTTTAATTATATTCTGGAGGCAAAGTTATATAAAATATTTAAGGGAACCTTGCGTATTTCAATTTCCTCATTATGCCGGCAAGTTGCAACAGCCAGTATCAGGGAAGTAGAAACAGAAAATAGTTATCAGCAATCGATTAATAACAATACAGAAAAAGAGTAATGAGAGGTCACAGAATAAATAAAAAAAAACCTTTCATTTCATTACAAATAAATAGCTAAAGAAAATGTTGAAATGCAAATGTATTTTCTTATATCCTTTTCTTGTTTTATGATATTTTTTCTTGTGAACAAATACCTTAAATATTGCGCCATCAAATGCAAAACTACCATAAATTCAAGGCTTCATATTACTGACAATTATGAACATATTCTGACTCCTTCTAAATATCAAGTGAACATTCAAAACTTATGGTCAGGTCTTGATTGACCCGAGCTTATACAGGGTGATCAGAAAGTTGCCACACTTAGTAGCGCACAATGCCATTTCGATTACCCTGTATATGAAAATATTTTCGTAAAATAAAAGCGAGTAAGCGCGTTAGTGTTCATACATTCGTGAGGACAAATAAAATTCTCTCTCCCGAATCTAATACCAAATATCGAAAATTTTAAATGTAAAAAACAAGAGAGCTGCAAGGAACGATTATATGTACTGGCTTTGAAATTAAATAATTGTACCGTCATATTATCATTTACGGCAATGACGGAAGCAAAATATTACATTCAAAGCACGAACTCTATATCTTCCCAATTCGTCATTGCAATAAATCTGACATGAACGATAACAATATGCTTTCCCACCCTCCACAATATATATACAGGGAGAGAGATGGGAACACACACACACACACACAACGTCGAATCCATTACGTGGCAAATAGTAACGATTATTTTATGTGAATAGAACGAACGATTTTGGATTGAGAACAACGTTTCATACCGATTTATAATAATCATAAAACTAAATTATTTATCGCTCTTTATCGTAACCTGAGAAACGAAAAGAAGGAAGTCATTTAACGAATCCACAACATTATCACACGCAATTAATATTCACATTACCAAAAATTTATATTTAAGAAACATGAACACCCTCAGCGGCATTAATTACCGGTACTCCAGTAAATAAAAAAAAAAACCTACAGTATTTTTCCCTCTCTCTTTCTCATATATATATATATATATATATATATATATATATATATATATATATATATATAAAATTCATTTCGTGCATTCTTGTATGTAATAAAAAGAATTTAATATGAATTGCGTGCGAGATCAGTTCTTCAGAAAACATTAACGGAATAAATGTGTAAGTTTAAAAACTATCCCTCTCTCATAATCGGTGAGAAAAAGTGCAAATTAGCGTGTTTTGGTGAAGAGATCTAATTTTTCTCATCATTACATACTTTTTTTTTACCTTCAATGACACACAAACGTAATCGAATCTCTCTACAAAATAACGAATTTATAATTCGTGTGTGTGTATATATATATATATATATACACACACACTTTTACGTTTAACATTATCATTTCTAAGCAGTTAGTTAACATCCTAATTGACAGTAGTGTCACATATAACATTGAAATATTTTCTGAGTATCCGATGTCATTTTAGGGAAGGAAGTTGAGTCACACTTTTCGACACAATCTTTTTCACATAATCACATTTCACAGCCGTAAAAGATAACAGGATAACGATAAAAAAATAAACTAATCCTCTTCCTTATATTTAATATATATATATATATGCATAGTCATAAACTGGAAAAAATTAAAAACACAAAATTATACCGAATTTCATAACTTCTAGATTTAATTTACATACAACATTGTTGTATGTTCGTAAGTATTTTATATTAACGAGATAAAGTAACTGCCATCCTGGTATTAACACAACAAAGCCGTATAAATAATTAAGAATTATCTCTTCCGTTTACAAAGGAAGTGCCGAAACGGAATAGCAGCACTGTCATTACACCAACCCGACCTCTCAGCACGAGAGACACTGAAAGACTGAACAGTGAAGTTGAGTGAACAGTGAAGCTAAAGCCAAAAGCCAAAATTTCATTGATGACCGAGCGTACTTTTGAGGTAAGCTTCGATCAATTCAGGTCGGGTTTTTTAGAATTTTTTATCCACTTTGTCGAGTTCATTTATCATATTTTGTCCTTCTACGTCATTCGTTTATTTATTGAAAAAACGAAAGAAAGATATAGAACGGAGCATGAAGATTAAATAAAGATAAAAAACCTCAATAGAGAGAGAGAGAGAGAGAGAGAGAGAGAGAGAGAGAGAGAGAGAGAGAGAGAGAGAGGAAAGCAAAAAAGTAAGTGGTTGTGAACAAAAGAGAATAGTATGAAACAATTCGCCTACAGCTAATTGGCTTCATTCATAAGACGATCCCGAATCTTTTTGTCTTTGAGAAAAACGAATGAGACAAATGAGTTTGGGATCAAAATATAAAAAAAAAAAAAAAGATTCCTGTCCATTTATTCGTCCTTATTTATTGCGAAAAGGAGATCTTATATAAAGTTACTTAGAAGGTACAATCAAAATTACAGGCAATTACGTGCCATCTCTGTTTTCTGTGTCTTAGTTATGACCCCAGATGTAATTTGATATTTACTGTGGAATTATACGCTGCAGTGCATACTCTCTTCTCATATTAACTCCTCTTTTGCTCTACATCGGCTGTGAATAGTTTTATATTTTAATATGTAATTTTATCCATGCAAACTTATACTTAGTCATTTTCAGTCTGGTGTATACGATGTAACAAGTGATACCAAGAACTATTATCGATTGAAATAAGTTTTCACTGTATGAAATAAATAAATAAATAAATAAATAAATAAAAAATAAATATATATACATTCAGACTTTAAGATACAAAAACATTTTTCAAAGCTTTAGAATATCGCGTTAATATCGAGCCAGAAGCTATTTTTAATAAGTTTCAGTTGAAGTCATTTCACACACACACACACACACACACACAATATATATATGTGTGTATGTGTGTGTATACACACATATATATATACACACACAACATTAGTTCATTAATCAAAAGCTATATGTATTTAAAATGGCTTAAGTTGTCTCACATTTTCAAAAGGAGAAAGGAAAAAATGACTCCAATTATTCCGATAATTAATTAATGATAAACAACCTTTTTCACATTAACGCAAACAGAAAAGGAGTATGAAGGTAGGGAGTACCTTAAACAAGCATAAATTTAATAGTGGTAAGAACACGAGAGGAGAAAGCAATGCTTTCGAAAGGGAGGTCGGCAGGAAAGAAGACCTTTTCGAGTAATCTGCATTGGCAACACGAGAGAAGTACACCGACTCGAGAGAGGCGTTAAAACGAACATCAAATAAGGCTGATGGCGATAGTCGAAGGGCGTGAACCTCCTACAGAAGAAGGGGTGAGGGGGCGTAAAGAGGAGGGGAGGGAAGGGAGGGAGGGAGAGATGCAAAGAGGAGAGAGGGTAAACAGGTAGCAATAAATAAAAACAGTCAAGCAATACTTAATTGACTTATATACCGACTAATATATATATATATACATATACCAAATAATATGTATATAACCTTGGTTAACCTTGGTTTCTGTTCATTCTGACAAAGGTCAAGCTTGTCACTCCACCTTAGACCTACAGTTTAACATGGAATCCGAACCACGCCCCACCAGCAGCCCAGCATCTTAACCACTAGGCTATCCAAGGCACCCATTTATCTACCAACCAATTTTTTTTTTATTGTGTGGAAGGATGAACAGCTGGGTTTTTGCTGCGTGCCGCCTGCCGTCACCGGATCTCGATCCCGGGCCGATGGATTCGTAGTTAGCGACGCTAACCACTACACCAAGGCGCATAGTTTAATCGATACTTATGTTTCACTATGTATAGTTTTACAAAATACCACTCCGCCCATGCACCCATTCAGGGTACGAACTGTTCGCAGAACCATTGCCACGTATATAGAGGGCTCAGTAGGAACGACGTGCTCCGTACGTGATTCATCACCACTGGAAGCAACAATGCTTTGATTTATCATATTCCAATAAGAGGTCCACTTCATAATCTTTTGAAGTGCGCCTGTCTCAGTTTGCGTTGCAAACACTCCCAATTTTTATCGGTCCGAGTACATGATTCTTCAGGAGAAAATTGCACCGCGAGTTTATGTTTCCTTTCTAAGACAATACAGATGTACTCGTTCTAATCACAATTACATCCGTATCATAGCAGGATTGCTTTATACAACTGGTGCAAGAATTCGGAATATCTGGGATATGCAAACTTTCCTTTTTATAGCACAGGCCTCTATGTATATTGTTTGAATGAGTGAATTAATATCTTCTCGAAGGAACTGCATTATATAATCAGCAAAATATTCAGTAAATATACAAGAAAACACACACACACACACACACACATATATATATATATATATATTATATATATATATATATATATATATATATATATATATATATTATACCGGGTGAGTCAAAAGTCCGGAAACATCGGAAGGATAGGAAACTTTTATTGCAAAACGACGTGTATTAAGTAATATTATAAGATGTACTCTATATGTCTGGAAGTGAAAGGAGAACAGAACATATACTGTAGAGCACATCTTAAACATTACTTGTAACACGTCTTTTTGTAATAAAAGTTTCCTATCCTTCCTATGTTTCCCGACTTTTGACTGGCACTGTATATATATATATATATATACGGTGAACCAAAAGTAGGTGGACAGTAGGTTGAATACGGTTTGTGTTATATTATATTATAACTATGGTGTTCATTATAACTATGGTGTTTGTGTTTTATTATATTAAATATTATAACTAAATTTATTTAAATTTTATTTTGTATTATAGTATACAAAAAAATTAAATATGTATTCTCAAAATAAACGTTATCATTTACTGTCCACCTACATTTGGTTCACCCTATATATATATATATATATATAATTTTTAAAGGTGATTTTAGCATTCCATTTTTTTAAAGCTGGTCCTGACCTAAGACAACGCTACTCCTCCTTTGGCATACGAACATTACACGCTCTGCCTAAGTTGAATTTTGTTTTTAAGTTCCTTAGTCTCTCTCGATCTCTGACGAATTGCTCCATCGAACAACAATGGCATCCATTTAAAACAGTATAAAAAAAAACCATGCCAAACTTATACATCATAAAGAGGAGTTGCCACTTTAGCACATACTTCTTATTACAGTCACAATTTGCTATGACAGAAGACAATCACCATGCGATGTGTCGGCATGTTTTTTTTTTTAAGTGTACAGGGATACATTGAAGTTTACTATGGGAGGTTTGCAGCTCCTCCCTCCCGATCCCCGCTTTGCATTCGAGTGACGTCAGAGAGGTGGAGAGGCGCCGAGAAGGGCGGAGACCCCACACGATCCGGAAGGCTCGACGATTGTGCTGGAACAAAAGCCAAATAGGGTCGGTCAGTCTTCCAGTCGTAAGCGGTTGCGGGTGCCGATCCGCTCTTCCAGATCCCTGCAATCAGTTAATGGAGAAAGAGGAGGGCCAGTAAGTGGAGGGTAAAAGAAGGACAAGTAAAGAAGACAGTAAAGAAGGACAAGTAAATGGAGGGTAAAAGAAGGGCGAGTAAGTGGAGAGTAAAAGGAGGTCAAGTTAGTGGAGGATAAAAGGAGAGAAAGTAAATGGAGAGTAAACGGAGGATAAATGGAAGGCAAATGGAGGGTAAAAGGAGGGCACAGGCAGGAGAGAACAGGTAAATGCGGCGCGTGTTACCTTCGCATTCTGTTGGAAATACAAACTCGCAACTTCACTGAATATACGAAGGTGGTAATTCAATAGAATTTATAAGTACGCATGTGGTAGACTTTGGTAAATAGGGTGATGATACCGAGTAATATTCAAAGCTTATTTAGCTTACTACATACCGAACCGACGCCAGTATCAGTAGTTCAATGGATAACACCATTTCCCTATATAAGCGGAATGAAGACACTGAGGTCGGGGGTTCGAATCCCGATTATATTAGTAATAATAATAATCATAAAGGAGTTAGAGTAATGATCAGAGCGTTAGTTGGCCTGAACGCTCTGCCAGTTTCTGTCCTTTCCGACTGATAATAATAATTATTATATCGAACTGACAATGAGGGTCCTTTATAAATTACTTTTAATTAAAATACACGTGCTGAAAGCCCCGTGTGTTATCCAAACACTCATTACAATTATTCGCGAAAAGGACTGTAAAGAATACATTATAGATAAGCGAATAAACAGAGCCGAAAGAAGGAATCGCATAAAATGGCCACCGATTCCAAAAAATAATTTAGTTAACAAAGAAAGTCATGCCATAAATATGCTTTCCCCCGTATACACCCAATACAGAATACACCCAGTCAATAAATAAGTTCTCGCGTGGTTTTTAGGATTCCACTTCGGGTTTTTAATTAAGTTTTCTTATACAGTATATATATATATTTATTTATCTGTTATCGGTGACTGAAAAGGATTAATGTCGGTCATATATTTTCCTGTTGAATACGAATGGAATGGCCTGGTTTGATGTTTCATTTAGTTAAATATATAAATGTTCATCACTTATTGATAGTTCTGCGTTATCTCCTCTCTTCCTACAAGGGCACGCAGATTATTTAAATATATACAGGGTGACCCATAGGTCCGGTTTCATAAAAAAAAAATTTATTTTGTTAAATTTACAAAATACATTAGAACTAAAACAAATGTTCAAATTGATGTCTTGTTTTAGGACCTTTTTTTGGTTGTAGGTAGCATAACACACAATGGCTAATATGAAAGCGAGTTAAACTCGTGAGGAAAAGGCCTCCTTGTAAATTTAATTTAAAATTAAACATTTCGAGACCGGACTTATGGAACACCCTGTATATATATGTATATATATATGAATGCTTAATTTTGTATTCCAATCATTAGAGCATTTTCGCTGGAATATTTCTTTATCGAAAAAAAATGGAGTATCCTTGACTCGTGAAGTAATTTAAATAAATTCTGAAACCAGAAGTTTCTCGTGGTTGGAAAGAATTTTATTTATTTATTTATTTATTTACTTATTTATTATTATGATTATTATTATTATTTATTTTTATTATAATTACACTTTGGTTTCGGGTTTTGTAAAATAAAAATTCAGAGATACATTTTTTATAAATTAAAAGTACAATTATCAGTTAACAAGCGTGACTAACTAAATAATTAGTCAAGATTATCATATTAATTCCTGGCTTATTATTACCGTCACCATCGTGGATTCGAACTTATGACCTCGAGATCTTCGCTTCGTTTATAAAGGGAGAACGATGTTACTCATTGCGCTACGGGAGCTGACGTAAACGAGCGTATATTATAAATACGCGTTCCAACGAAGCTACAAATAATGTTACATCCCCATCGCCCCTTCACATATATACCGTATACAAAAAAAAATGAAAATAACCATTTAATAAATGCGGGTAATTTCTGTATAATTATAGAGCAAAAAACCAAAACTCGATTTAACGGAAAAAAGAAGTAATAAAACCTTCACTTACTCAATAAAAGAATTATTTGCGATATTACGGAAGCGTAGTTTCATATACTATATCAATTTTGCTAAAACTGAGCGCATGCCATTTTCATACTTCCTTTTTTACTCTTCACCTACGCTTTTAATCAAGTAAAAATGAAGTTCTCTTTAAGAAAGCTCAAACTTGTACCATGAAAATATTCAGATTTTATAATAGTTCCTTATTATTTTTCATACCTTATAATTATAAGGATGCGGATGTCTACATTTTCTTTATTTTTTAGGATATATTCGAGATTTGTTGTGTTTAACGTATATAATAAGTTATTATATAGAGAGAGCTGTAGCTATGGCGCTAGGACAGTTTGCCTACGGACAATTTGCCTACGGACAGTTTGCCTACTGGACAGTTTGCCTACTGGACATTATGCCTATGGACACCATGCCTATGTGGTATATTTATCCTTACCTTATTTAACTTATTTAACTTCAGATTCATGCAAAAGAATTAATTCAAAATTAAAATGTGTTGTTGCCCTTAATAGCATAAATGTCTGAAAATATATCAAGTAAGAAAGGGAAACAGAAGTTTTCACATAATGGATATTTGTATGTGTTTGATAAATGTAACAAGCGCGACCCTTCGTTACTTTTTTGGCGGTGCGAGCAAAAGAGTCAGTGTATTATAAGGTGTGTATATATAATATGGGTACTTTTCCGTTATCTGCCCCCTTGACGATTGGTTAGGTTAAGTCGTGATATTTTCGTTAAAACCAACGAAAATATCACGACTTAACCTAACCAATCGTCAAGGGCGTACAGTTGACCTAACCGGGCAGTGACGATTGGTTAGGTTAAGTTGTGATATTTTTGATAGTTTTAATGAAAATATCATGACTGAACCTAACCAATCGTCAATGGGGCAGATAATGGAAAAGTACCCATATTACCTTATAATACACTGACTCTTTTGCTCGCACCGCCAAAAAAGTAACGAAGGGTCGCGCTTGCTACATTTATCAAACACATACAAATATCCATTATGTGAAAACTTCTGTTTCCCTTTCTTACTTGATATATTTTCAGACATTTATGCTATTAAGGGCAACAACACATTTTAATTTTGAATTAATTCTTTTGCATGAATCTGAAGTTAAATAAGTTAAATAAGGTAAGGATAAATATACCACATAGGCATAATGTCCAGTAGGCAAACTGTCCAGTAGGCAAACTGTCCAGTAGGCAAACTGTCCAGTAGGCAAACTGTCCAGTAGGCAAACTGTCCGTAGGCAAACTGTCCGTAGGCAAACTGTCCGGCCACGGTCGCTATAATGTAGTATAATTGATTAATTGTACAATAATTGCTGTACTTTTCTCTGAACATATAAAATAATATCAAGCATCTAACTAATATAGAAATCAATTAGTGAATTCGTCTGCAAATAAATTCGTTATATTTTGTTGAGTTTCAGCCACAATTAGAAACCATAATTGTGTTACCAGGATGCGGGACGTGAACCCAACTCAAATGCACCCCACCGGCCTCTTTCCCCAACCTCCACCCTTATAGAAAGAGATCTTTAATTAGCTTGATAACTATTTATATTAAGTTTAAAGTTTTATTAGGCATATTTATAAATGAGCAATTAAAATAAAGTAAACTAAGATGTTCATCGTTTAATGTTCAAACTTAATTATAGGAAGGTTATGCTTAAGGAACATTAATTTTTCTGCCTTTTCTGCTGCCAGTCTGTTTCTCTTTTCATCATATATTAATCCAGCACTGCTAAATAATCTCTCGCTTGGTACGTTTGTTGGAGGACAGGCTAAATGTTTCCTTGCAAGTTTACTCAAGTATGGATAGATATTCTGCGTATTTTTCCACCAACTAATAGGATTGTCACATGCAGCCAGGCGTTTTTCTTGGTGATAGCTCTCGATCATTTTTACTACATCTTTTGACATCGCGTAGGTCTCGTCATTGCTGCTTGACTCAAGAAACTGAGAGACAGATTCTGTGATAGATTTGCTTGTTGAAGGTGTTGGTTCTGTCACTGAAACTTTTATTCTTTTGGTGGGTGGCGAAGCGACAGATTCAAGAGATTGAAGCTCTTCAACTGCTTTGCCAAGTGATGATTTAACTCGTTCTAATGTACTAGGTGAAAATAACTTAGCTTTGTAACGTGGATCTAAGTAGGTTGCAAGAGAGTAACTTCATACAAGAACAGCCTCTCGTCTTGTCGCTTGCATCACTTTTGCGCACAATGAACTAGTTCTATTAATATAGTAGAATTTGATAATTTCCGCTTGTTAATGACATTTTATCTCAACGGTCCACATCCGCACGACATCCGCAGTCCAAAGTGCGGATGCGGGTGCGAGAAAATGTGCGGATGCGGATGTGACCTACATCACTAATATATATATATATATATATATATATATATATATATATAACCTTGTAACCTTGTAGGTGTTCCGTGCGTCGGTCTCTTTTCGCACAGAGGTGAGCCTGGTGGCCCCACCTCTAAACCTGGCCTGATGTAAGAGCGAATTGCTATGTTGCGCTCTCCATCTTACACCCGGCTCATCCGGGACCGTCCTGAGCCAGGCATCTAGTCTTCTTCTGAAGGTTTCTACTTTCACACTGGTGGTGTTCCCGGTAAACAGCCAAACTATTTTCCTTCAGAGTTAAGGATGTTCCTTGTCTGGCCTTCAGTTTGGGAACACATTCTATTTTTCCCATTTTTCAGTGCTGTTTGGATGGTTACCGGGTTCATTTTGATGTTAGGCACTAAGTTCTATTATTTTTCATATGTATATTATGGTGTACCTCTCTTCTTCTTCTTCTTTCTAGCAAATATAGATTTGCTGTGATTGGCTGTGAAATTTCTTTGAATACCTTTTAGTTTATTAATTTATTTTTTATACGGGGACGTCAAGACTGAGCGGAGATACATTCCTGGAGACCCCTCGTAGGTTTAGACCGCCGAGAATTTTAACATTCTTATAAGAAAAAATAGATACGTTCCAAGACGATGAATTTTCTACATAAAAAAATAAAATAATAAATAAAAATAATCCAAATTCCTTCCTTTTTATCACAAATACTGAACATAAATAATGAAGAAGAGGGACGACAACAAAGACGAAGAATGACAACGAACTTTTACTAAATTAAACTAAACCGAAGAAGTCTGTAATTTTATTCGGGCGAGACCGCAACTCGATGTCTTTCAGGTAAACTTCATGGGCCTTCTTCGCGTGAAGGATAGCCTTTGATGTCCGTTCGAAACTGGTGGTTACTGTCGACGGTTTCAAGGTTTCATGAACTCTACAAACTTCTTCATTACTGACAAAGGCATCTCGGCTGAAGACATTACTACGACGTCATGTCTCTCGGCTTCGGCGGCAGCTTCAGTCATCTGATTGGTTGCACTATGAACGAGGTTGAATTTCCTTACTACGTGCCAAACCGCGTATTTTTTAAATTTATACCCTTTAGAATATGTCGGTGGTTTCAATTTTTTTCCCACGTAGAATCGGTCGTTTACTGTATATAACCTTGGTTAACCTTGGTTTTGCTGCCGCCCGAATTGTTCATTCTGATGAAGGTCAAGTTTTTCACTCCACCTTAGCCCTACAGCTAAGGTGGAGTGATGGAAGGTGGAAGGATGAACAGCTGGGTTTTGCAAAGCGCCGCCTGCCGTCATCGGGTCTCGATCCTGGGGCCGATGGATTAGTAGTCACTAGTCAGCGATGCTAACCACTACACCCCCAAGGCGCATTTTTAGTCCGTACAGGGATCGAACCTGCGACCTTCACAGAGTAAAAGAAAACCTTCAGTGATATATATATATATATATATATATATATATATATATGCATCGATTGTCGATTTCTGGCGATGGCAGGCGGTGCTCAGCTCACCCAGCTGGTAAATAAATGGGTACCCTGGGCAGCCTAGTGGTTAAGACGCTGGGTTGCTGATCGGGAGGTCGTGAGATCGAGACACAACGAGGACTTTGTAATTTCTGACCACCCGCGGTGGGTAGTGGTTGGGATTCCACATTAAGTTGTAAGTCTAAGATAGCGCGACAAGCAAACACTAAAATAAACACTATATATATATATGATGAATAAACCACGAAGGAAAGGAAACACAGAATGGTGCTCAAGCGCTTTCGTCTAATGACATCCTCAGGAACACTGACGTACATAAAGAGTTACAGCCTATATATAGGTTACAGAAAAAAAAAAAAAAATATATATATATATATATGCAATAAACGGAGAATTAAAATTAAAATTAAAAATTAAAGGATTGTGGGAGGAGCATACAAATTTGTAAGGAAAAACTATCGATTTTTAGCACAAGATCAAATGAATTGTTTCCAACGAATGTTAAAAAAAAAAAAAAAAAAAATTATACTGAAAATCTGCCCGGGTTTTAGCACTCTGCCCTTCTTCTATATAAAAATAAATTGAAAAATAAAAGTTATTAGAGTAGCATACAAGTTTACCAAAGATTTAGCGTTCTACCCTTCTTATCTAAATCTGTTCTGAAGGAATTCAAAACAACAGGAACGAGTTGAAAAAGACCCTTGCTTATGTTGAAGTTATTTGTAAGTTGGATAATGGCAGACTCAAGAATATTTCTATTAACAATGTTGCTAGAGTGAAATAAAACTGAAGCATTATTCCAATCAATACAGTGGGATAACTCTGACAAATGGACAAAAAGGGCACTGGACGACTGTCCTGTTCTAACGGAATATTGATGCTGTTTTATACGTGTGTGCAAATCCTTTCCCGTCTGACCTATGTAAAAGGAATCACATTGTTTACAAGCAATTTTATAGATAATGCCTGAATTATTGGAAGGGCTATTTTTTACTATGATATTTTTCACAATATTGTTATATGAAAATACTACATTAATATCCAAAAGTTTAAGTACATTAGCAATGCCTAAAAAACCCGGGAAAAATGGAAGTACTAAAATATTTTTTGACAAAGTACGAGTGTTATTATTGACACGATAGAAAGTTCGTTTTGCCTTGTTGAGACAAGATTCCATAAACGCAGATGGATAACACAGATCACTTTCAATACCGTTGATTTTTTCTAATTCGGCATCGATGTATTCCGGACTGGCGATCCTAAGGGCGCGGAGAAACATTGAAGAAAAAATGGCTTTCTTAGTGGGGGTGTCATGTCCCGAGTAAAAGTGTACGTAGGACAAATTGTTTTTTTTTCCGATGGATACTAAACTTAAAACCTGGGCTTTCCCTATGTACACGCACATCCAAAAACGGGACTGAATTGTCTTGTTCCACTTCTAAAGTAAACTTAATGGAGGGGACTTGATCATTTAACTGAAGGAGGAAGTTATCCAGGTCACGATTCATGGGCCAGATACACAAAATATCGTCGACGTACCGCAACCAAGGGATGCCAACCCCCAGGATTCTGGGAATGTAAGTAATTTCGAAAAACTCCATATAAATATTGGAGAGGAGGGGCGACAAGGGGTTGCCCATGGCCATCCCAAAAACTTGTTGATAATACTCGTTATTGAAAGTGAATTTACAGTCTTTGATGCAAAGCTTAAGTTCCAAAACAATGTGTGAAGGTAGTAGCAGGTCATACTTATGTAATTCTTGGGTTTTATTCATCATAAATATTTTTCACGTGTTACTTTCGTGAAATGCGCAAGTGTCGCGCATCATTGGAATTTTCAGTGTTGATACCAGTACAACAAATCGATGAATCGGTCAGAATTTAAATTCCGTACCGATTCATATATATATATATATATATATATATATATATATACCAGTGGCGACTGGCGTATAGGAGCGATGGAGCGGTCGCTCCTCCTTGCTTGAAACGATAAATATTAATTTAACAGATAAAAAATATATTAATTTTAAGATATTAAAATAAATATTCTTGAAATATATTTTAAAAATTCATGTGGCATATTGATTCATGAGGCATTTTGAGTAAGCCTTCATACAGTACATAATATTCTAAACTTGTAGCATAGCTTCAAACAGCGTACCGCTGTTTGAATACAAAATAATATTGCAGCCGAATGGAGCGATAGATTTTTCGCTCAAGTAAATATAAATTATATTTTACTGTTGTAATGAAAATATAAGTACAATCGCGAATTTTTTTTATAACAACAACTTTATTTTTACTAATAGTTACTTCAGTAATAATGATATAAGCCATTTATATGTATTTTATTGAAATTATTACTTATTTGTAATTAACTAGAATTGTACGTCTGGCATAGCCGCATATGTTAATACAAGTACTCTTGTGAGCGGCAGTTGGATTCGCGCTAGCCTATTGTGAGTCCGTGTTGTCGTACAATTTTATGAAATCGCACCCCCATACATTTATACCACGAGTCGCCACTGATATATACTGTATATATTTTTTATTTTTTCCCACCATTTTGGTATACTTCGAATACTGATTTTCTCCACTTCTTTTCCATTAAAGATGGAAGAATTTAATTCCGAAAGATTTGGAAATTTATTTTAAGAAACATTCAAACATCCACTCTCCACTTATTTCCTACCAAAACATTTAGTCACATCCGCCGCATAGATATACAACCTATACATGATACAACCATACATTACAGTAACCTCACTAATTACAGTAATAAATAACTTTATATTGTATAATAATAAAACGCTCCTACGTACAATCATAGGTGAAAGAATAATTACCTAAAACTCCAGTGACGTCACATTTTCTAACAGATGGCAGACTATTGATTTTGTTTACACATTAGAAGTATCAAACAAAACCGTTAGACGTCGAAGAGACCTTGAATTTATACTTATAAATTAATGCATAAAATTAGAGACACGCAGTGAACATCATTTATACAGGAATACTCGCATGCAGGGCGTAATTTGCACATGTAAAAAACACCTGTCATTAAAAGAGGTGATATCTATATACAACTCTGATATATTTACATGTATATATATATATATATATATATATATAAGGAAATTTGTCCATTGTTTATCTTTTAATCTTATCCGATATTAACAGGAAATGGTGATTTTCTGGAGAAATTTCAATAACTATCATTATGGATTTTTTTTTTTTGGCGTCTCACCAATACGACGCGACGTGAAGATTAGGAACAGAGTTCTTACATTATTGTGTTTCAAAGTATAAACTACAGCTCATTATGAGTTCTAAACTTTGTGTTCTTTTTTTTCATATAGCTCTTTGGTGTATATATAGGGTCAACATGAGAGCCAATAAGTTTCCTGTTAATGTTTTTATGAGGTACTGAAGGGAAACTTTCTTCAATGTATTTTGACATGTAAGAAATAATTTAACATTTTCATATCAAACGGAACTTTACTGTATGTTTATAATGTAAATGCTTACAGTTTACAGAAATTACTAGTTGTGAAGGATTTACTGTTACAATACAAATAGGCATATATATATATATATATATATATATATATATATATATAATATATAAATATATAATATATAGAAAGTATAAGTCCTTTTCTAAAATCATACGCATCATTCGAAAGAGGATAGTTACAAGTTTGTACAGGATTGTATAGGTTTTGACAATACAAGACAAGATAAGATACAAAACAAAATAAAAGTGTTAGTTAAAACTAACCTTCAAGATGACTGCATGGACTGTGGAACAGCTGCGTTTCATAACTGAGCAATATTATGAGCATGGAAGAAGTGTAGTTTCAGCTCTTAGAAGGTGATTTTGACATCTGAAAATTTGTCTTGAAAGATCTTTGAGCTGAAACCATTCTTCCATGCTCATAATATTGCTCAGTTATGAAACGCAGCTGTTCCACAGTCCATGCAGTCATCTTGAAGGGTTAGTTTTAACTAACACTTTTATTTTGTTTTGTATCTTATCTTGTCTTGTATTGTCAAAACCTATACAATCCGGTACAAACTTGTAACTATCCTCTTTCGAATGATGCGTATGATTTTATAAAAGGACTTATACTTTAAGAGTTACAGGGGTTTCTTTTGGGTCCCATTTCTCTGGATCACCCTTTATATATATATATATATATATATATATATGTGAATCTCAGGGGACCATTCTGAGTTTGTGTGTGTGTGTATATATATATATATATATATATATATATATATATATAATGTGGTGAGTCATAAGTCATGTCCAATGGGAGTTTTTATCTGTTGTTCACGTTATGTTTATGTTTCAGATAACTACTAAAGATGGTTGACCCCCGTCGGAAAGTGGAACTAGTGCTCCTGCACTTTGCTGGAATGAGCCAAACAGAGGCATGTGAAGAATTCCATCGCTGGCACCCTATGAAGCCAAAGCCGAATCATCGTATGGTGGGGGCGAACACTGGAAGTCTTGAAGGAGACAGGCAGTGTTCATGACCTACCACGCAGTGGACGGCCTCGTACAAGTACAGATGAGGAGTCGTGTGTCGATGTACTAGCTAAAGTAACTTGTAGTCCACAGCGTTCAACCAGAAAAGTAGCACAGGGAACAGGACTTTCTCAAACAGCTGTGGAGCGCGTTCTCAAAACGTATCGATTTCACCCGTATAAGCTACACCCAGTACATGAACTATTGTCCGACGATGCTGATAGACGCCTTCAGTTCTGCGAATGGTTCGATGAGTGTAGGCGGCATCAGCCGACGTTAGCAGCGGACATCATGTTCAGTGGCGAAACGTACTTCCATTTGTATGGGCAGGGTAACAGCCATAACACCGTTTACTGGGCAGCCAATAACCTACACACTGTCGACAAAAAAGCATCAACAAACGGATCCGCGGATGACCGTGTGGTCTTTGACCGTAGTGTCAACTCCGACATGTACCTAACTATGCTACAGGAAAAGCTGGTGCAATACATGGACAATATTCTCATCCGTGAAATGCGCCGCATGTTTTTTCAACACGACTGCGCGCCAATACATTTCTCCAGACCTGTGCGTGAATGGTTGGATACAACCCTTCCAAGGAGATGGATTGGACGCCGTGGCCCTGTGAAATGGCCGCCACGGTCTCCTGATCTAACTTCCCTTGACGTTTCCTCGTGGGGACATTTAAAGGCACGCGTATACGAAGAGCTCGTACAGAATGTGCAACAATCACACCACAAATCCTCCAGAATGTGAGAGAAAACTTCGTCAGTCGTATTAACATTTGCTCTCGACTTCAAGGAGCACAATTTGAACACTTACGAAATGTGTTCAAAAAGTTCCCGAACTGGTTATGCTGCGCGCGCACCACATGACGCGCATGCGCGTCATGAGAAGCATGTTGTAGTGTGACGCAGTCTGTGTCCAAAGACGGTTACCACTTGTTGATATCGTATTTTGTTCTCTCGATATTTACTGTTTTGTGAAGTAATTTTGTGTGTTTTGTCGCATTTTGTGCATTCGAATAATGGCTACTGTTGAAGAACAACGTGTGTGCTGAACACAGCATTTAGCAATGACGCCTTAAGTCGGACAACCACTTTTGAGTGGCACAAGCGCTTTAAAGAAGGGTGAACCTCGACGGAGGACGATGCAAGGGTGGGACGACCTTCCACTCCAAGAACTGATGACACTGTTGCTTGTGTTCGTGAAATGATTCGAGGGAACCGTACACTGACAGTCAGGGAAGTCGCAGACGAAATGGATATTTCGATAGGATCATGCCACACGATACTCAGAGAGAATTTGGGGATGCGTCATGTGTTAGCCAAATTTGTTCCACGACTCTTGACTGCCGAGCAGAAAGAGCAACGTGTTGTTGTGGCTCAAGACCTCCTTCAACGTGCCAATCTTGATGAAAATTTTCTCAGAAACATCGTTACGGGTGAAGAGACGTGGGTGTACGGGTATGACGTTGAAACAAAACAGTAGTCATCGCAATGGAAGTGCGCGACAGTAGCCATTACTCAAATGTACAAAATGCGACAAAACACACAAAATGACTTCACAAAACAGTAAATATCGAGAGAACAAAATACGATATCAACAAGTGGTAGCCGTCTTTGGACACAGACTGGTCGCACTACAACACGCATCACATGACGCGCATGCGTGTCATGTGATGCGCGAGCAGCATAACCAGTTCAGAAACTTTTTGAACACACCTCGTATTATAAGAATTGAAAAAATATTGAAAATCCTATTGGACATAACTTATGACTCACCATATATATATATATATATATATATATAATATATATATATATATATATGATATATATATATATATAATATATATATATATATATTGGCATCCCAAGTCGACACATTAAACTATATATAGTATTACCACGCAGTGCATGAATCAAACCCGTTTTACATTCAACTGACACGCGTTGATATGTGCAGAGCATTTCAAATTTATACGTCTGTGCTATAACTATAAGCATAAAAGATGTAATTATACAGAGAATCTACGAAAAATGAGAATATAAATCTCGAAATTCTAAAACTCTTTTTCATTTCTGAGTATTTAATACTTATATAAAGTCTGTGCCTTTCGCGAATTCGCTAAATCCTTCAGCCTAATTCAGGAAACAAACAAAGGTATTTTTAAAAAAAAGAGGACTAAATTTGGAAGGTTGAAAGGAGACTCACCCCAACATTAGGGACGGTGGTTGTATATGAATACCGATCATCTGGCGAAATGTGTACAGTAATTTTTACCGTACGTAGTCATTTTTATCGGAGGAGGAGGAATATACGCACAGAGTGACTCCACGTAATGTATCCGGTTCTAGTCGCGAAAAATCGTATATTAAAACCGATTATGGGCAATAATAAATGACTTTAAATATAATATATTAGACGGGCATATCAAAGGAGAAAAATTATTGCGAGGTTATATATATACACACACCTTGGTTAACCTTGGTTTTGCTTCCGCCCGAATTGTTCATTTTAACAAAGGTCAAGCTTGTCACTCCACCTCAGACCTACAGTTTAACGTGGTATCCGAACCACGCCCCACCAGCAGCCCAGCGTCTTAACCACTAGGCTACCCAGGGTACCCATTTATCTACCAACCAAATTCTTTAGTATGTGGAAGGATGAACAGGTGGGTTTTGCTGCGCGCCGCCTGCTGTCACCGAGTCTCGATCCCGGAGCCGATGAATTCGTAGTCAGCGACGCTAACCACTACATCACCGAAGCGCATTTTATATATATGTGTGTGTGTGTGTGTGTGCGCGCGCGCGCGCGCGAATGAGAAATGTGAATAGTGTTCTTTTCTTTCCAACCTATAAATTTAAATCCAAACAGTGAACCAGACAAACGAACGATATAGAACAAGATTTATTTAGCATCAACCTTCCCCTGACAGCAACATAATCCAGCAAATTTATTTACATTGTGAACCGACGGAACAACCGAAGAAGCCATTCAAGCTGGAACAAAACCGATGCCTTGAATATGTAAATATATTAACTTTTCAGTGAACATAATCTCTTCCTTTACTGCAAAACTTATTATCAGACAGGAAGACATAACTAGTAATGAAGGAGTTTTCTTAAACACTATCATTTCTACGTTATATATATATATATATATATATATAATATATATATATATATATATGAAAGTTTGTAAAACCTTTGAAGTCGAAGTACCTGAATGGTCCTTTTGTAGTTTTAATGTTCCTAGTAATAAAGGGTTCCTAACAGGTTTCCTTTTTAGAATATAGGTCGAAAACAAAGCCAGTAAGTGTCCGGGTAGTGTCTATGCGGTCTTCAGTTTGGAATCTAATCCTGAGAAGAACCTTTCCTTAACTTATTTTGACATGTAATATGGAATCAGAGGTTTTAAATCACACACACACACAATATATATATATATATATATAATATATATATATATACTAAGCGGCAGAAAAATCGGCGCACTTGGAATATCGCGAAAAGTAAAAAAGTTGGCAAGCTTCTGTTTATAAAAGTTTTAAAATTCGAAAATATAGTCTATGAGATATAACGAAATAACGAGACAAAACAACGTCAGCTCGTCCAATGGGTTCGATTATCGTTCACGGACGAATCAAGATTTAACCTTCGAACATTCGATGGACGAGAAAGAGTGTGGAGAAACAGGAGAAAGTCCTTGAGCAATACTCGTACCCATTGGACCATAGTCCAATTGACATGCTCACGACCGAAAGCAAGACGAGCACTGCGGTGGTGTGGGAGCAATTCCAGGCCCATTGCTGGACGTCTAGCATGTAAGCCACTTTCCATAAGTCTCCTTCTAACGGTTCGTTCCAATACACTGACGTTTCGAGTCCTTTCCAGCTTATTGCGGACGTTTGTGGCAGTCAAGCGACGATCTCGCAAAACACTCAAGGCGATGAAACGATCGTCACGGGCAGATGTGCAGCGCGATCTTCCACATATTCTGGTGTACTCTCCTGTCTCCACATAACGTTGGTAGACACGTCGAACCATTGTTCTTGGAATTCCTAGCGGATCGGCGACATAACGATGGCTCCAATCATCTTCAATTAGGGCGGCGGCGACGACTCTTGCGACGTTTACGGCACTCAAATCCATTGTAAATGTCCAATTCTGAAACCCAAAAGAATTAGAAGTCTATCTGTTACTAAACGCAAATGTCTACTCCCACTAGTGGAAGAAAAAAATGGCACTAGCAATCTAAGAGCAACTGAATGTCAGACTGTCGAATTTTTAAAAGAAGTGGAAAATTCGTTACAGCTAGTGTGTTCGCAGCTGACGTTGTTTTGTCTCGTTATTTGGTTGCCTCATAGACTATATTTTCGATTTTAAAACTTTTATAAACAGAAGCTTGCCCACTTTTTTGCTTTTCGTGATATTCCAAAGTGGGCCGATTTTTCTGCCGCTCAGTGTATATAAGGGGGGGGCAATCGTGTACATATACTGATATTGGAGCAAAGTATACATGACCGCCTTTAAAACTTTTTAGATCTTTTTCCTCGTCCATCACGAAGTTTGAACTTGAAGCCAAATTACTCCTTGGGGAAGAGGTAGCTTTGCTCTCAGACATTAATTACAGGAAGGAGCTTGTGCCTTACGAGCGTGATCAAAGGAGTTAATCAATGGTACAACACACACTCGTACAAACGAACCATTAAGTACACTCGTTTCAAAAGTTCTGATGTAAAACTTTACATTCATTTTTTACCAATAAAAATCGTTAAGCAAGATCGAGTTTTAGAATAGTACCTCTGGGCACAAACTGTATACATGCTAACCTTATAAAGGAAATGTTATATAATATATATATATACACACGTGGTGTATGTGCGCATATATATATATATATATATATATATATATATATATATATATACAGTGGTGTAGTGCTAATAAAGAAGTGAGGGAACGCATTTTGAAAGTGACTCAGATGCGGGGGGGACAATGGCGAGCGCGGCGAGCAAATACAGCTGGGGGTCCGGGGGCACTGTAAGCCCCCCGGGAAATCTTTTGAAATCTGACCAATTTCAGGATATTTGAGGTCATATGCACTGGATATTAGGATATATTCCAAGGTTGAAGATGCAGTATTTCCAGTGTCATTAGATATACGACATCCAGTACGATCAATAAAAATAGCTAACAACTGGAATGATTAACTAAAAAAAAGTTAACAACTGGTACGCCGTGGTGACTGTTTCACCAGATCTTTATAGGCTAGCATTGCCTCAGTCGAAGCTAAAAGAAATGAAGCAGTTAATGATTCTTTCTCATATTTCTTCTAGGGGTGGGGAATTAAAATTTCATGACGTTAGAGATTTGTAAGTTCAGATTTATTTGAAATAGTGAGGGAACGCCGTTCCGTCTACCAAAAAAAGTAAGGGAACGCCGTTCCACGCGTTCCCACAGCACTACACCACTGTGTGTATATATATATATAAAATGTAAACCCACAGGGAAAAGAAAAATGATTCCAAGGCCATTCGTGTATTCAGAAGTACACCTCGTCAGGGAATGCATTCCCTGACGAGGTGTACTTATGAATACACGAAAGACCTTGGAATCATTTTTCTTTTTCCTTGTGGGTTTACATCACTCATTCATTTCACGTGTTTAATTGTGAAATTCATCCCATATATATATGATGAAAATAACCACGAAGGAAAAAGGAAACAGAATGGTGCTCAAGCGCTTTCGTCTAATGACATCCTCAGGAACACTGAAATAAATAACAAGTTCGAGACTATATACAGGTCACAAAAAAAATAAAAATAAAATAGAAAAATAAAAATTGTAGGAAGAGCATACAAATTTATGAGGAAAAACTACCAGAGTTTTAGCACTTTGCCCCTCTTGTCTAAATCCATTCTGACCGAATTAAAAATAACAGGATCAAGCGAAAAAAGACCCTGGCTAATGTTAAAATTAGCTGTAAGTTAAATAATGGCAGACTCAAGAATATTTCTATTAACAATGTTGCTTGAGTGAAACACAACTGAAGCATTATTCCAATCAATACAGTGGGATAACTCTGACAAATGGACGAAAAGGGCGCTGAACGACTGTCCCGTTCTAACGGAATATTGATGCTGTTTCAGACGTGTGTGCAAATTCTTTCCCGTCTGTCCAATGTAAAAGGAATCACATTGTTTACAACCAATTTTATAGATAATGCCTGAATTATTTATTGGTAGGGCTATTTTTTACTATGATATTTTTCACAATATTGTCATATGAAAATACTACATTAATATTAAAAAATTTAAGTACATTAGCAATGCCTAAAAAGCCTGGGAAAAATGGAAGTACTAAAATATTCTTTGACAAAGTGCGACGGTTATTATTCACACGATAGAAAGTTCGTTTTGCCTTGTTAAGACAAGATTCCTAAAAGGCAGGTGGGTAACACATATCACTTCCAATACTGTTCATTTTTTCTAATTCGACATCCATGTATTCCGGACTGGTGATCCTAAGAACGCGAAGAAACATTGAAGAAAATATGGCTTTCTTGATGGGGGGTGTCATGTCGGAGTAAAAGTGTACGTAGGACAAATTGGTTTTTTTTTCTCCAATAAATATTAAACTTAAAACCTGGGCTTTCCCTATGTACACGCACGTCCAAAAACGGGATTGAGTTGTTTTGTTCCACTTCTGAAGTAAACTTAATGGAGGGGACTTGATTATTTAACTGAAGGAGGAAGACATCCAGGTCACGCTTCATGGGCCAGATACATAAAATATCGTCGACGTACCACAACCATGGGATGCCAACCCCCCAGGATTCTCGGAATGTAAGTAATTTTGAAAAACTCCATATAAATATTGGAGAGGAGGGGCGACAAGGGATTACCCATGGCCATCCCAAAAACCTGTTGATAATACTCGCTATTGAAAGTGAATTTACAGTCTTTGATGCAAAGTTTAATGAGTTCCAAAATTATGTGTGCAGGTAGTGAGTGGCAGGTCATACGTAATTCTAGGGAGAGAAAGTGAAGCATATCGTCAATCGGCACTTTTGTAAACAATGAACAAACGTCAAAACTGATCAATCTATCGTTGGTTTCAGTGTGTATATTATTCAGTTTTTCAGTAAGATCCATGGAATTTTTTACATGTAAAAAATTCCATGGATCTTACTGAAAAGTCCCCTCCATTAAGTTTACTTTAGAAGTGGAACAAAACAACTCAATCCCGTTTTTGGACGTGCGTGTACATGTAGGGAAAGCCTAGGTTTTAAGTTTAGTATTTATCGGAAAAAAAAAAAAATTTGTCATACGTACACTTTTACTCCGGACATGACACCCCCCATCAAGAAAGCCGTATTTTCTTCAATGTTTCTTCGCGCTCTTAGGATCGCCAGTCCGGAATACATCGATGTCGAATTAGAAAAAAATCAACAGTATTGGAAGTGATATGTGTTACCCACCTGCCTTTTTGGAATCTTCTCTTAACAAGGTAAAACGAATTTCTATCGTGTGAATAATAACCGTTGCACTTTGTCGAAGAATATTTTAGTACTTCCATTTTTCCCAGGCATTTTAGGCATTGCTAATGTACTTAAATTTTTTAATATTAATGTAATATTTTCATATGACAATATTGTGAAAAATATCAGTAAAAAATAGCCCTACCAATAAATAATTCAGGCATTATCTATAAAATTGGTTGTAAACAATGTGATTCATTTTACATTGGACAGACGGGAAAGGATTTGCACACACGTGTAAAACCGCATCAATATTTTGTAAGAACGGGACAGTTGTCCGGCGCCCTTTTCGTCCATTTGTCAAAGTTATCCCACTGTATTGATTGGAACAATGTTTCAATTTGTTTCACTCAAGCAACATTGTTAATAGAAATATTCTTGAGTCTGCCATTATTCAACTTACAGCTAATTTTAACATTAGCCAGGGTCTTTTTTCGCTTGATCCTGTTGTTTTGAATTCGTTCAGAATGGATTTAGACAAGAGGGGCAAAGTGCTAAAACTCTGGTAGTTTTTCCTTATAAATTTGTATGCTCTTCCTACAATTTTTATTTTTCTATTTATTTTTATTTATTTATTTATTTTTTTTTGTGACCTATATATAGTCTCGAACTTGTTATTTATTTCAGTGTTCCTGAGGATGTCATTAGATGAAAGCGCTTGAGCATCATTCTGTGTTTCCTTTTTCCTTCGTGGTTATTTTCATCATAAATATTATTCACGTGTTACTTTCGTGAAATAATTTTCATATATATATATAAATATATATATATATATATATATATATATATATATATATATATATATGAAATGATGAGCCTATCTCAAGAGGATCGACCTGGGTCACACTGCTGTCAGAGGAAAATTGCAAGAAATTTAGGTATCAGTCGAAGTTCCATACAAAGAATGCAGAGAACGGTAGGACTTAAAGCATTTAAAAGGATCCATGTTTCAAGACGTAACAGCAATGTACGAGCTAAAAGAAAAAATTGTTGTAGAAAATTGCTTGATAAATTTTCGTCCAATGATGTTTAAAAAAAAAAAAAATAGTTTTTACAGATGAAAAAGATTTCACCATCGAGATTGCTCGAAACTCCCGGAACGATGTTGTTTATGGTCGGTGTAAGAAAGACATTCCTCCATCGAGACTTTACCACCAGACAAGTCGGTTTTCCAAAAAAAAAAAAATCACGGTATTAGCGGGTGTATCGTGGAATGGAAAGACGAAAATTCATTTCATTTCAGAAAATAAAAAAATTAATTCAGAAACCTATGTAAATCTCTTAAAGGAGAATCTTTTGCCTGATTGTCAGCGTCTGTATTGTAGAAACGAGTTCATACTCCAGGATTATCTACAACACAATGTAGTCAACTTCATTGGAAAAACGACTGGCCCCCGCGAACACCTGATTGCAATCCGATGGATTATTGCATATGGAACACTCTAGCAGAGAAGATTTATGAAGGCCAAAGAGAAAAGTTTACAAAAATGCAATTAAAGAAAACATACTCGAATGTTGGGACAAAATAACATTAACAGAAATCAGAAAATGTATCATGTCGTGGAAGAAAAGGTTAAGATTAGTTTGTAAGCAGGACGGCGGACATATCGATCATTTGTTGATAAGATGTGAATAATAAATTTTTTCAGTTTATGATATTCATTTTCTTCACCATACCTCATTGTTCCCTCAGCTGTGGAAAAAGTATTTTATGTAGAGGTCTGAAATTTTATGATGGCTTATCAATAAATTGAGGTAAAAGTTATGTAAATTTTGGAAGTGTGAACTGCATATTTTTGAAGTTATTGATGTTCAAATCTCAAGGCGTTTTTTTTGGGCCACCCGATATATATATATATATATAATATATATATATATATATAGAGAGAGAGAGAGAGAGAGAGAGAGAGAGAGAGAGAGAGATGGTAACCTAGTAGAAGTTCCGTGTGTCGGTCTCTCTTCACAAGAATGTCTAGCTGGTAGCCCTACCTCTTAGCCTGGCCTGATGGAGGAGCGAGTCACTCTCTTGCGATCTCCATCGCATATAACCAGGCACACCCAGTTCATCCGGTATCGTCCTGACTCAGTTAAGGAAAGATTCCTCTCAGAATTAGATTCCAAACTGGGGACCGCAAAGACACTAACCGGGAACTTACTGTGTGTATGTGTGTGTGTGTGTGTGTGTGTGTGTGTGTGGGTGTGTAAAGAACGACGCTTGTGTAGAAGAACGTTCCGCACAAGATGAGGAGGGAGAACGAACAAATGAAAAATGAGGTACCACCCAGGAATCGAACCCGGGATGGTCTCGGGTGGTACCTCATTTTTCATTTGTTCGTTCTCCCTCCTCATCTTGTGCGGAACGTTCTTCTACACAAGCGTCATTCTTTACATTAATTATACTGTGTTGTTTGCAGTTAAAATGTATATATATATATA
This sequence comes from Bathynomus jamesi, assembly GCA_023014485.1. Lineage (NCBI taxonomy): Eukaryota > Metazoa > Arthropoda > Malacostraca > Isopoda > Cirolanidae > Bathynomus > Bathynomus jamesi. Next base: position 170,752 of record JAJOZX010002274.1, read on the forward strand.
TATATAAATTTATTTTTTTGCCTGAATTGAAATGCATTTCCTGTACATACAAAATTAATGTAATTCGTTTTGTTCAGTGTATAAAACTGGATTTAAATAAATTAAACACAATATTTCAACAAATTGCAGAGATTATGATGAAAAGATTACCCGACCTCTAAAAAACAAGGAAAAAGTACAAGATTTCGTGCCCCAAACAGCAATGCGCCCATGGTCATGCCCTCAGAGATTATAAAAAGATGATGGCAATGATGCATTGATGACGATTACTGATAATGATGATTATCATAAAAACAATAATGGTCAAGATAACGAAGATAATGCATAAAATATATTATTAAAATTTCAACGTTCATTTATATCGTGTCTCGCTGTTCATTTTTTAACTTGTCTAAATATCAATTTATAAATGGTTAAACGACAATAATTTTTAAAAAAATTAATAATAACAAATTTATAAGTTATTTCTGAAAAAAATATTAAATTATACAAAATAATTGCTTCAATAATGTAAAATGTTGTTGCAGATATATTTTACGTTAGATACTAGAGCCTTGCTTGCAGTAATATTATCACACGTATTATAATAGTACAAATAGCTACAAAAGTTGGGAACTAATTGAATCTATGAAGTTTTAACAAAATAGTAAACAAATGCATTTATGAATATAAATCCCAAAAGAAAACATATATATATATATATATATATATAATATTATATATATATATATATATATATATATATATATATAATAATATATATATATTTATTTGTGTGGACTTTTTTCACAAGATTATTGAGAAATTAATTTCCTCGTAAAGCATAAAGAGCGAGGAAGGAGTGCCAAGTAATGGCACTGTAGGAGATGAATGGCACGACCTCAAGGTGTCGTTTGACCCAAAACGAATGTCATTATGTTATTCTCAGTTTCGCATGGGTCATTTGCATGAATTACAAATCTCGTTTAGGACGAGAAATGAATAAAAATGAATAAGTGATTACAGAGATATGGAATGACTTCCTTTAATGTGCCTGCACGCATTGGTGGAACGACCTTTTATTAGCGTCTATGCGTATGAGGGCAAGATGTGGTTTTCACATCTAAATACTTTATTGACACCGGTGGGAAATGTAGAATGGTTTGTCTAAGTTTGCATATGTATGTATGTATGTATGTATGTATGTATGTATAATATATATATATATATATATATATATATATACACACAAACATGCTCACAGTCACAGTATATTTAAAGGTTGGGAATTATAATCAAGAAGAAATAATACAAGATGCCAAGATAGAACTCAAAATCAATGAATATTTGAATTGCAGAGACTTTTTCTCATCGTAAGATAGCAAGATACTCATTTTCAATGCTTGACTTAGAAAATAAACGAGGTTTCCTTTCACTTTAGTATGAAAAGGCTTAGGGCTTTTTGTTATAGCAAAGGGAAGAAGTGCTACTACAACAAATAATATTATTAATAATAATAATAATAATAATAATAATAATAATAATAATAATAGCAGCGTTTCCGTACACAAAAGAAGTACTGAGTATGAGATTTATGATATATTTTACCTGATATGGTCTTATGAGGTAAGATATGATGTTTTATTAAGCAAAACAATATACGAGGAAGTTTGCCAAAGACAATGTTCCATGTGTGAATAAAAGGGCGGTGGTGTATGGTTCTCTATTGAGAATTGAGTTTACAAAGTTAAAAAAACAAACTCAGAAATACCAATATATATATATATATATATATATATATATATATACACACACATTTTAACTGCAAACAACACACAGTAATTAACGTAAAGAACGACGCTTGTATAGAAGAACATTCCGCGCAAGATGAGGAGGGAGAACGAACAAATGAAAAAATGAGGTAGGAGAATTACGACTTCTGATTGATTGAGGCCCATGGTGTAGTGGTTATTATATCTGACCGGCAATCGGGAGATCCCGGGTGGTTACCTCATTTTTTCATTTGTTCGTTCTCCCTCCTCATCTTGCGCGGAACGTTCTTCTATACAAGCGTCGTTCTTTACGTTAATATATATATATATATATATATCAAAGCATATAAACAGGAGCTGCATTAATACTGTCTTTTTTACGGCCTATAATGAGGTTTCGTTTCATATATTTAGGAAGCTTCGTTGCGTAAGGGGAGAAATGATATCATTTTACGCTCCATTATCTGCTATTTTAGGAGAGCTCTCTCTCGCTTCGTATCTTACGACCCTTAAAGGCTTTTCAAGCCTCTAAGGCCTTTCTCTTCCTTTCTTATCTCACGAAAGAGGCGAAATTACACTCAGGAAGGAGGCTGCACAAGAGCCATTACGCAGTTCAGAGAAGGCGAGGCGAAGGGAAACGCATACTCGCCTACGTAAACAGGAGGGAAGGAGGAAACTTATTATAGGTGCGTGTATACACATACCATCCGTTAATTAAAAAAATGACCGCAATTTTTCAGAGCTTGGACATTCAGTACTAAAGATGTACAAACTCATACTGTCTATTATTAAAATTAGATAGAACGAAAGTGAAAGTATAACGAATTCGTTATACTTTCAATCTCGTATCGTCTAATTTCAATTGTGTTTATGTTTATTTTACGAGTGGAAATGCTTAGCAAATAAACATAAATTTCAACGATGAAAGAAAGCAAGCTAGTAACGACTGAGGTAGCTCAGACTGAAATATTGCAAATATATGACGTAACTCGATGCAAATTTTTAAGATAAAAGATAAGATGTAAGGGAAATATATATATACTAACAGCGATAAAAATGAAAAATAAAAGTTTATATACCCAAAACTTATCACGTGACTCTACTTTAATAAAAAAAAAACTATCTTTTTATCACCCCAAAAATATTCTCAAATGTCTTCGCTGAATTTAATATTTTGAATTGCGAATTCTATTAATGAAAGGGCATATATATATATATATATATATATTATATAATATATATATATATATATATATATACGCGATCTGGCTCTTCGTTCACAGAAGGCTCGTTTTTCTTCAACACTGCGCGAGGCTTGAGGACGAACGACTATATACGAAGAACGTTTATACAGTGAAGAGAAAAAAACACTTCGTTAAAACAATTTCGTTCAAGTCCTTCGCCAAAACGTAAAACAATAACACGAATGTGAGATAAAAAAAAAAAAAAAAAAAAGGAGGGCAAAGAAACAATACCGTGCAAATAAAAAAACTTGTGTCTTAGTAATGTTCTGGCTATAGAAGTATACAGGGTGTCCCCTAAGTTCGGTCTCATAGGAAAATTTATTTTAAATTAAATTTACAAAAGTAGTACATTAGAACTAAAACAAATGTTCAAATTGATCTCTTGTTTTGGGACCTTTTTTTTTTGGTTGCAGGTAGAATAACGCGAAATGGCTAATATAGAAGCGAGTTACACTTTTGAGGAAAAGGCGGAGCCCAAAACAAGACATCAATTTGAAACATTTGTTTTAGTTTTAATGTATTATTGTTGTAAATTTAATTTAAAATAAATTTTCCTACGATACCGATTAATCGGTGCACCACTAATATATATATTCGCTTAAGAAATGTCTACTATTACTAATAATAAATGATTTAATAGTCATAAAATAAATTAAAATCGTTCTTAATTAAAAAATGTCTTTGATCAAAAGAAAATATATTTTTTTTTTAATAAAAATGTTTATTTATCAACGTTACAGTAATTTCAGTTAATTAACTGAATCTAAGGAACGCATAGATATTATCATTAGCAAATAATAATGACTCGAACAAAAGATCCTCTACATTTAACATAATGTTAAAAAATGTTATAAGTTATAACGTTAAAAGTGTTCGCATCTCGGCAGGCGTTATACAGAAAAACGTAATTTTCTCTTAAATGAAGGCATTGATTTCTCATTTAAATTATTTCTACTGAAAACTTTTGAAAACCATTTAGTCTTTAAAAGTTTTCCTAAAATAACGTTATACTCTCTTATTATCTTTATCTTTTAATACATATTTTGGGGGAAACTTGTCTGTTTTCGTTATTTTTAAATTGAATTGAAGGATTCGTAATTTGGTCGATTGAAAAATTGTTAAAAATGTCGAGACTAAAAGGTTATTTCCAAATTGAAGTCCAATTACTGAATCAAGTCAACTGAAGCAGAAACAAAACCCCATTTTAACAGCTGATATTCTGAAGTAAATAGCTCTTTACCACCACTTATTTCAGTATTAAATATATTATGAAACAAAGATTGCCTTGGACTATAATAGTGATAAATGCTTTCAGTACGAGTATAAATATTTTGTGTGTGTGTGTGTGTGTGTGTTGTGTGTGTGTGTGTGTGTGTGTGTGTAGGCAACTGAGCATAAGTGAGGTTCAATGTGTGATAATTCACAGATGTAGTGATGCTAATGTTTTTGTACTTGGTACTTTTGGTACTTCGGAACATTCAAAAATTTCCATATAAAAACCTAGAAACATTTTTATCGTTGGAAAAAAGATGTATTAGTCTTGATTAGGTCAGGTTACGCTAGATTAGGTTAGTTAAGGTTAGTTTTGGTTAGATTTCGTTAGATTAGCGACTACCCCCACTATTAAATGACCTAACAGAAACCACCCTTCGAGCCCTCAACTGCGTCCGAAACCTTTATCACGCCCTACTCGGTTCGATGACAGTGACAGTTAGGTTTAGTTTAGGTTTGGTTGAATTAAGTTTGGTTCATTATTTTTTTAAATATAAGGATTTAAAAAAGTCGGTACCTCGCTTACCGGAGATATGTGTGTGTGTAATGGTCAGATTTTTCCGCTGATGAAAAATGACCAATAAAAATGTGGAAAAATCGAAAATATTTTTCAAATATATTTTACTGATCTTATCGTATCCTGTCATTTCGCAGGGCAATTTATCTCCAAATATCTAAATTAACCTATATACTATATATAGCAACCGTAGATTGATGTTAATACGGAGAGTAGAAAGACATTCACAACAATGAATGTAGATTTTTATAAGAAGATTTTACTGTTTGATAGAGTTAGTGAATTAGAAAACGCATCATGAAAAGAGATACGCTCTAAATATGTACTTGAAAAGAAATTCTTCAATTCCCCGGATGGTGTAGTACTGGCAAAACACGTTCTCAAGATGTGGGCCACTCGATACAGAGACGAATATATATATATGAAAGGGTTGTTGAGATATAAAGCAATTAAATGCTTATTTTTTGCTTTGCTGCAAGCGACCTACATGGCAACAGTTGAAGATTGATAAAACACAGATTTTGGCGGCAGACACTGTGCCATTGCCCATGCAGACAGATTGGCACTCGCACTAAGCGCCAACTTAACTCCTTCATAAAAGTGTTAATAAAATGGCAAAAAAATTATTTAATATATAAACATATATAAAATTTCATTACGCAGTTTGTATTAGGCTATCATCAATATAACTCTCAAATAATATTTTGGGTGTGTGTGCGTTTTTCCGCGTGAAAATCATTGCATTGAATTGGCAAAAAAAAAAAGATTTTAAGAAAATTTAACAGCGTAATTACGTAATTGAAGTAAACAAAGAAAAAAGCCACAAAGGTTGTTACCAAAACATTGTAAATAAGTTTTTTGAAGTTGTGTAAACGTAAATTATAAGTGTATACAATAAAGCCGACTTTGCAATGCGGAAAGTCGTTTAGTTACATCGGATGAAGTTGTGGAATAAATAATTTCATGAACGTTTTTAACTCTGCATGTGTGCGTACGTGTCAGTTTAGATTAAGGCGGACATAGAATCCTGTAATATGTATGCAAGAATTCACGACCACCCATATATACTGTATATATACTGTGTATATATATATATATATATATATATATATATAATATAATATATATATATATGTGTGTGTGTGTGTGTGTGTGTGTGTGTGTGTGTATGTGTATATATATATATATATATATATTTTTTTTTTTTAATTTATTAACTGTACTCAAATACTTCTATATAACGTTTCAAAATATATAAGATATTAGTTTCGAAATTATAGGTATAAATATTTGCGGAGGGACGTGTTTGTTTTTTGAGCCAAATGTTAATTATAGGTTAAGTTTAGTGGTTTGTTCATTTGACTGAATTTCCTAAAACCGAAAGAATTTTAAACTGATCCAGTGCCTAAACAACAAAAATAACCTTGTAGGATAGATAGTGTTAATTAAGGCCAAATTTTTTACATTAAGTTGTATAAAGTTCCTTTAACCTTCAAGTCAAAGTACCCGAATAAGATTTTTGTAACTTATAACGTTCAGAGTTATAAATTTGACCAAATCTCTTTATAGAAAAATGTAATTTTCTCTTAAATGAAGGAATTGATTTACCATTTAAATTATTTACTAAAAACTTTTGTAAACAAATTATTCGGATCACGTGAAGATCAGGGCCCCCAGCCTTCGTTAGTAACTATTCTTTAAAATTTTTCCTAAAACACTTTTTTGGTATATTTTTTTTTTGCAAATAGAGGGTCAAAAAGAGAGCTAGATAGTTCCTGATTAGTGTCTATGTGGTTCCCAGTTTAGAATCTAATTCCGAGAGGAATCTTTCTTTAACTTATTTTGGCATATAACATTGACCCAAAAGATTTAAAATTTTCGTATCACACGGAGGAACTTTAATGTTTACACAAAAGTTAGATTAAGTTAGATTATGTGAAAACCCTATGGAATGAGGAGTATTTTAGTTCTGGAGAATGAGATCAGTTGGGTGTAACATCTGTTAGATTAGACTGAATATAAATAAAAAGCAGATAAACAAAGCGTATCAACGGCAGTTTTCCAGTTGGAAGACGAGCGTATTCTCCTTTTGATCAGAAAATACTTCGGTCGGGAGAACCCGTTTCAAATAAAGGAAAACGGGTTGCCGATAACACTTTTACACTTCATTAATTCCATCAAGTACTTAACGAGTTCCAATTTTAAATTTAGATATTAAAATTATCTTATATTCACAACGCTCAATTTATGAATTTGAAAAACTTGATTAGTGCATGCCGAAAATACGAGATATATATTTTATATATATGACAAAGTTATCAAACCACTAAAATCATAATATGAACATAATAGACCGGATTTAATTATCAGGAAATAATTTTCGCATAATTTCCCAAATCTTCCATTACGTTACGTTACTTTCTAGAGTAAGATAAAAGATGTAATTGTCTAATAAACAAAATCCTATCGTATATAAATGGGGTAACAAAAAATAAAATTAAATCTCGTTAAATATATGTATGTATATTACATGCGGTATATTTTCCATTAATAAGTTAATAACTTCCATCTGAATTTCAATAAAACGAAATCAAACAATAATAAATTGTCTTTCATATTTAACCAAAAGAGAAATTTTAACAAAAAATGTTTACTTTACGAATATTATGAAGTAGAGACAAAGGTTTAAAAAAGTTAAAATCAACGTTATCATTTTAATAATCAAGAATGTTAATATTTAGTTTATCTCTAAGCATATTACGTCATCAACAAACGAAGAAAGTGGTTGATAAATACTACGCATTAACATTATTCAGTTACGAAAATGACAACTGATAGTGTTTTAATTACCCTAAAAATCTTTCGGCAATTGTTCAACAATTTCACTCTTGGTATAATTCTTCGTTGAAGCCGGTTCTCTTCAGCCGTTTATTCTACTTTATTTAACTGACAAATTAGGACTGAGGATTGTTGACACTAAACTAAGTGTTTATGTTACCAATTCAACCGGAAATAAATTATCATCTTTACAATCGATCCAAATAATTTTAAGTCAAAATTTTTGACAGATCGAAACTGATCGAAAGGGCCAAAGAGAACAGCAGCGTGTACACACACACACACACACACACACACATTAATAAAGTATTTTATCGAGAATTCTCCCCACATATACGGTGTAAATATTAGATGGAAGCGAACTCTCGATTAAGTTCTTCATATACTTCAACGAGGTATGCGTCAAGATTTACGCGATCTCAAAAGATTGATGAGGATGTTGATTTGAGTCGAAGAGGAAGTTTAGTTAAGATTTCTCCCCTTCCCTTGTATACGAATTCTTCACAATTAAGTAGGTCGAAAAAGAACAGTTTCGTCAAGTCTTTTAGCCGCGTTAGCTACTTCTTACGCTTCCAATATTTATTAATCCCTTCAACATCAGTTTCATTATGAAGTTATTAACCGTTTTTAGTAGGAAACAAAGCATCTGTTTACTACGCGTATATGCGTATAACAACAGCACTACGTTACTACCGAAATTTCGAGTTGTTGTTTTTTTATAACGGCTTTACGACTAAAACATGAAAAACGTGAAAAACAACAACAAAAGTTACCCAAAAGGAGTAAGTAAATAGGAGACTTGAGACACGAAACACGAAATAAAATTTTACGTTCATCGCGTAAGAAAAATCGAAAAAAAACTTTGCAACTTAAAAAGGGGAAAACTTTCAAAGGGGAAAAAAAAATTTACGTGATGAACTCTTTCTTTTTACCTTCTTTGTTGGTATTCTCCATCTGATACGAGAAGAGAGAGAGAGAGAGAGAGAGAGAGAGAGAGAGAGAGAGAGAGAGAGAGAGAGAGAGGGGAGGGAAAAGCTAACGAGAAGAAAGCAGAATATTCATATTATAAAAATTATGAAAATAATGGGAAATAATTTATTTATTTATTTTTGTATTATTTCTTTAAGATCAATTTTTATGACGTGTTTGAGCCACGGATCAAATATAAAAATTGGAAATCACCCAAGAATAAGTTTCGGTCTTTAAGAAAACGATATCTCTTTTCTCATAAGAATAAATAAGCATTTATGAGTACTTAATAAACATTTTAGGTTAACTTAACGAAACGTTTATAACGTTAGAATGTTTAACATTTATTAGAATGGAAAATAATATGAAAAACATGTTTAACTTATCGGATCTTAAACGTACTAAATTACTATAAAATAAAATGGTGAATTGTATCAGATAAGAAAATATAAAATTATATATATATATATATATATATTATACTTTGTGTGTGTTTCATTTTTGCTTCGTTTTACAAGATTTTGTACAATAAGTGATGCATGGCTACGATTGTTATTTGTTTTGATGGGATTGTTTGACCTCCTTCGCAACATCTAACGTCACATGACGGAAGGGACCTATAGCTTTACGTGGGATCCAAACAACGGGTCATTACATAATCTGGAAGCGGAGCACAGTCTCCCATCCAACTACTATCCAGATCCATTGTCGCCTAAATTCGCTGATCGATAGGAAGCAGCGTTACGACATCAGCCACGACGTAGCCCCCACATAGCTACGAATAAAAACTTATTTCTAATTGTACGTTAAACGTAACGTAATGTTTGTGGACGTTTATACTATTATAATATTTTACAGCCTACAAATAATTATTCATTTTCTATTCTATAAAAGAATAAAATCCTCAAACTAATAATTTGAATTCGGAGTATATTACACCCAGACTAAATTTACACTCCTCAATCTTTTAAACTTTTCTCTCTTTTACTATTTCGTATATTTACAATGGGCAGCATCGCTTCCAGGAAATAAGTCTGCATAAGTTTTTTAAGTCCAGCAGAGAAAAGGGAAAATCTTTAAAAAATGTTTTCTGGAAGGCCCTTTGCGGACGTAAAGAACCCCGCGAAGAGAAGTTAGAAAAACTTCTCGGTAAGTGTCCCAAATATCGACAGAAATTCTTATTCAAACGAGGTGCAAACCACCCCCTTGAGGATGCCTAGGAACGAAATGAAAGGAAAGCAAAAAAATTTTACGGAACTTCTAAAACCTAAAAAGTAAATGTAATAATGAATGTCTGAACAAGCCAAAAAAACTTAACAATTAAAATGAACTTTAAAAAAAATCAAGGGCGAGACTAGAAACCAAAAAAGAGCTGTTTTTAGGTTAGACAATGAAAATAGAGAGTCGAGAGAAACATGTTTATTGCTCCATTTCATTTAAAAAGACCAAAAAAAAAAGCACGAATATCTAATTAATTTCAGATTGAACGTTAAAATCTGTAATTACACTCGTTAGTCATGTGTAAAATTTAAATAATACATTTACACGAACTAAATATATACGCATCGTAAGTACATTTAATATTTACTCAAATTCTACATATATATATATGGGAATGAACTCAGAATGGTTCCCTGCGTCATATATATATATATATATATATATATATATATATATAAACCATCAATTTCTATGATTTACAAAAAAAAAAAAACCTCTCCACTCATGTACGCGGAAAACTTTGAAAACCTTAATTTCGACGAAGCACGTTTTTTACATACTTCGAATTCATTATAAAGAACAAATGAACTTTGATTTTTAACGCTATAAAAGTATTATCCAATATCATCAATTATTGCTAAAAGTGGTAGAGAGTCACGTATTTGCAAGGAGCTAGTTAAAAAAAAGAATCCTTTTTTATATAAATTAAAAACTATAAATTACATCGTACAGACACGAAGAATTCTTTCATGAATGATAAATACTCAGTTTTAATCATAACTCTACAGTCCAGTAAAAAACTTTACATTTTAGAATGAGGAAAACGAAGATTCAAATTTCTTCGGAAAAAAAAAAAAAAATTATTAAAATTCAATAAATTCAAATTTTCTGACTAATTCTCTGAATTCGTAATTTTTTTTTTTTTTATAAAAATGTAAATTTAATTATTTTATTTAACTAAAATATATTTAATTAAAATTATCTATCGCTAATATAGTAATCATTTATTAAGGTTTACTTTCAAAAACTAAAACTTAAAAAGATATTCTATTGTAACTCGATACGTGTCAAAAAATTTATTTTTAAGCTAAGAAGGGACCTCTCTCTCTCTCTCTCTCTCTCCTGTAAAATTTCCTTGGCTACTTTTCCAGGGTCAAGGTATTTTCTTCAACCTTTTTCCGTACCTGCCTCTGGCAGGGAGGGAGCGGAGGGTGGGGAGAGAGCCTTCTACTTTTCTATCCAGTTTTCTACTACTGCTAGGATAGTTGAAAGAAAAATAAACTTTTACAAAATTTTCCCTGGCACCCGTTGCCATTGGTACCTCCTCGGTATGGGCCGCAAGGCCTTTTGAGGTACTTCTTTTCCTTGTAACTCTCTCTCTCTCTCTCCACAAAAACCAAAAAAATGCAATTTTGACTTTGTCTCGAAGATAAATGAAAAATTATAATTTATTTTTCCTAAAATTAAAAATAACTTCTTTGGTTTTGGTAAACAATGTATCATTATTACGTTTTTTTTGTGTGTGTGTGTGTGTGTGTGTGTTTCTCATTTGTATCTGTTTGTTTTGTCTTACATTTTGTTGCTTTTAGCCATTTCACTGAAAATTCTCTTTAGTTTGTTAGTTTAATATTTCCAAGATTATACATTTTGTTTACTCCTAAATAGATACAGACGCAGAAATTCTTGATTACACGTTTGACACATACACTATATATATATATATATATATTACATGAGCACCAAAGAATTTAGTCATCGTTCACGAATATTTCATTTGCACATCTATGAAGGCGTCACAAGACATCCGATGGAAGATGAATACATCCTAGCAATCTTCTTTATTTTGGTTTGATAAGATTAATAGGATTTTGGAAGGAAGAATTAATAACAAAGACTATTCAGAACAAAACTCATGACTCCGCCCACTTTTGCGCTAGATTTTCTTCTTTACTGCCATCTAGTGTTTGGCAAAAGAACTGAATTGGCCAGAAAAAACATTAACTTAAATTCTATTTTAACTTTTGCTATTATGTAGGTTTTTTTTATTCAAATATAGCCATTAATTAATAAATTAAGCACATCGACTTTTTTAAAGATGAATACGATAATTCTGAAAATTTAGTTAATAAATATGTAAATCATGCGAAAGGACTTTGTACAAAGTATATACTTCTCGCTAGGTGGCGTAAACCTGATATTCAGTTGGCGGGATAACGCGCTAAATAATGAAATAATGGGAAATATCGTCAGATTCATATTTTATGCTGGTCTATAATCTTTGATTATAGTTTTTACTTTTATTCGCAAAGAAAAGCGAGATGAAAGCGGAACAGCGGGCCTTAAATAGAGGTCCAGAAGGTCAGGAAGAATAGGGAGCTTTGAATATAAACGGTCATATACAGCCATTATTATTAGAGACGATAACGAAGAGAAAACGCAGGTTCGATGAAATATCTACGATTGTCGTACACCGAAAGTAAACACTTCAAGTGCCATTTCAAGTAAAAATACTTGATAAAAAACATTATAAAATAAAAATTATTTAATTTAGAAATTCATTTACATGTATATTTGATATGCGTCATACATTGTTTATTGGTACTAATTTATCTCAAATCGAATATGTAAACCAAACCAAATATTAATTCTTCCGATAAAAAAATGTAATGATGACATACAAAACACGAGAGGAAAAACAATTCCGATTCAGAGTTTCTCCTAAGCGAAATAAAGAGACATTCTAAAAGCCTTGTCAACTTAAAAGACAAGCAAAACATTTATCTGAACTTGTATTGCCTTAGCAGTGCCAACTACCATACGGAACCATATTTCTTGGTGGCACTCGCGTAAGATAAAAATTAACTTACCTTTCTTTGCAGTCATTAGAATTTATTTTCCACCTGAGGAACAGTGACGGATTTGCTTACCTGTAAAGGAAGATAAACGTGAAAAATATGCTATCACTTACTTCAGAATTCATTAAAATAGTAAAAATGAAATCATTTTACATAATATTTATGTAATTTTTACGTAATATTTACGAAACTAAAGTAAAATTTACGACAAAACAATGTTGAAAAGTGTTGGTTTTGAAAGTTTCTGTTTTAATTTTAATATAATAGTTTAACACTAACCAGACCTAACCTAACCGGGCATAACCCAACTAACAAAGGGGGAGAGGTTTGAAAAGTTGACGGGTCGGATTTGTAAGTGTTGAGATTTTTTTTCTTTTTGCCCAGTGAGTAAATATTTACAGTACAAAATTTCTTTACAGCCACATAAAAAAAAAATAAGGTGCTCATAATTTTTACGAATATCATAATTTTATGTACTCGGCGTCCAAAGAGTTTCTACTCAATGGGACCTATATTAGTTTAATAATTACACGAACGTGCTTCGGAGTGAATGGCGAACAGTTTGAACTTTTACGATTTGGTTCCACAAATAAATTTATTTTCCATCGGGTAACGCGTTTTAATGTATTTTTCATTTGGTAAACATTTTTCCGAACACCCTGTACAACAAAAATTAACGCAATTTGCTTTATTAAAATGTATAGTTTATAATTTAAATAATGAAGAGAATTAATTTTAAATGTCCTTGACACACATCGAAAAATAAACGCACAATTTGAGTAAAAACATTTCCGACAAAACAGAAATAATAAAAATTGAATGAATGTTTTGTTTTGTTTTGTTTTTGTTTTTTTTTATTTATTAGTTTAGTATAAAAATCCTTTCCGGAAATATATGTGTACATATGTACTTATTCATACTCCATCGTTAGACAAGTGACATTTCATTCTTTCTTAACGAAGTGTAAATAAATATACAAAGCACTTGAAAAGCTCATTCTTTTTTAGATTCTTATGTGGACACACACACATACACACACAATATATACATACATACATATATATATATATATATATATATATATATATATATATATATTGGGAAATATCTTTTGGGGAAAGATGAGCATAAGTGGTCTTAAAAGGAAGCTGAAATGGGTTCAGAGAGATTGCTCGAAGGAAGTTAGAGATAAGCAATAGGCAGATGGCGTCTTCGGGGCACGAGTTTGGCAAGCCCTTAGCAACCGGAGAAGGAGCCTCGGGCATCCAAATAACCGCAGACGACAAAGGAATGAGGATAAAGGGAGGAAGGGTATTCATGGATCAAAGGACGGTTCCTCAACGTCCCTTTCAAGACAAAATTACTGAAGCGCTTCTCCGGAGATTAAATTAATCAGTTTGTTATAAGGAATTTCTCTCTTCTTCCAACCTTTGTTCAAATGTTCACCTTAAATGTCTAAAACCAAAACCATTTTATATATATATGATGAAAATAACCACGAAGGAAAATAAAACACGAATTACGCTCAAGCTGCTCCGTCTTAATGACATCATCATCCTGAAGATGTCATTAGACGAAAGCGCTTGAGCACTATTTCGTGTTTTATTTTCCTTTGTGGCTATTTTCATCATAAATATTATTCACGTGTTACTTTCGTAAAATTATTTATTTATATATATATATATATATATAATATATATATATATATATATATATATATATATATATATATATATATATATACACACACAGTCTCAGAAGTCCTGTCCCATAATATACAAAATTATATTAGCCTTTGGGGCAGGACATCTGAAACACACTGTGTATATATGCCCCTAGGTCAGTGGTTCCCAGCCTAGGGGTAAATTACCCCACTGGGGTAATGACACGCGATCCAGAAATTATAAAAAATACTATGTAATGATTGGGTTAATGGAGCTGGCTTAGAATTGACCACCTGTGATGGGTCGTGGTCCGGATTCCACGCTAAGCTGTAGGTCTAAAGTGGGGCAACAAGCTTGACCTTCGTCAGAATGAACAATTCGGGCGGAAGCAAAACTTGGGTTACTAAGGTGTAGGTATGAGCAACCTAATTATTTTGTGTTTATGATTTACGTATGTACTTAAAGGAAGTGATTTTGGAACAAAAAATAATGTTAAAATGGATCAAATAATGAGGAATGATTTCACGTAAAAAAAAAAATTTAAAAATGGCATTAATTAAATCCTTTGTTTCTACGGAGGTGAGAAAGGTCACGCAAAGCCAAAGGTGGGCCTAGGATAGAACAATGGGTCGTCTTTTTAGTGTCTCAGCTTGATAGGAAGCAATCTATATTCAAAAATTGTTACAACATAATTAAGGTTAATGCTTGTCGGCATAGTAAGAATTAGTGCCAAAATAGAGGAACAGAAACCAACCTAACTACCAGAACAAAATGCGGAGAATTTAAAGAAAAAAATAATCCTACACACTTCAGAAAAAGGTTTTTTTTTTTTTTTTTTTTTTTTTAATGGGGAAAAACTGAGCAAGATTTCATGAATTGATTCCGATGACAAACTTAATAAATTCAGATTCATTCGAAATGGACTGCAGTTAATAACAGATAATATATTACGTATATAAATGCAAAATATCTGAATTTCCCACAACGGATATTTCCGATAGTATAGACGGAGGATGCATAGCCGAATGGTTCATCACAGTAAATCACAAACACTTCATCTATTATTATTATTATTATTATTATTAAAATGATATAGTTCGTTCAACTTCGAATCTTGATAACATTTTAAATCAGTTTAATTTTTAATTTTTTAATTATATTAAAATAATGTATTGGAACTGGGAAATAATTCTGGCTCGACTGTTCCTAACTGGGGCTCTAATCTGACCCCCTGGTCTATATATATATATATATATATATATATATATATATATATATATATATATATATGCAGTATACGCTTCATTAGGTGCAGCTTTGATATACGCAGTTGAATTACTACACGAAATAAACATACTCATACGAAACAAAGTATTGAAGATGTTTCCGCTTCACGTGTAAGGCGATAGCAATCAAAATATCCGATTTCGCAGGTCTGAAGTAATAATAATCAATGAGGAGGGACAGAAATTGGCACAGCAATCACGCCAGACGAATGCGGCCTAACTTCCGGATTATTATTAACCAACAACATCGAGATTCGAACCCCCCTCCCCCCGCCCGACCTCACTGACTTTACTTATAAGGAAACGGTTTCACTGCTCTGAAGGTTTGTGAATGTTTTGTTTCGTTCTGGTAAAATTTAAAAACTACGCAAACATCAAACGATTTATATAAACAATTTTTTTACTACAGGGTGTCCCATAAGTCCGGCATCATAGGAGAAATTCATATTTTTCTATTTCTACAAACCATAATTCATATTTTTCTCTTTCTACAGGCCATAATGTCTGTGAGCAAGGAAGAACGAATCCAGATAATTCTACTCATAGGAAATCGGAGTCAAAGAGAGGCCGCTGCTGAATTTAACAGACTGCATCCAGACCGCGAGCCAATAACAGAGTTGTGTTAGCAGACTTGTTGCAAAGTTTAAGGAAACAGGATCCATAGAAGATAAACCACGCAGTGGACCTTCAAGGAGGTTCACTGTCGATGATACAGCGACTGCTATCCTGGCTCATTTTAACCGAAGTCCCAATAAGTCTCTTCGGCGATTGTCCGCCGAGACAAGAGTGTCGAAAAGTAGCATCCATCGCATTCTTCAGGCTCACAAATGGCATCCATATAAACTTCAGATCCTACAGAAATTAAGCGATGATCCCGACAGGCGCCACTTGAAAGCGCTGGTATACGCAGAGAAAATTAGGAGTGTTGAACATTTGCGGCAGCGCATTATTGGGGCATGTAACACCATTATCCTGACATCATTCACCGTGTGCTTGCTGACTGGGTATCATGTTTGAATTTGTGTACTGAAAACAATGGTGGGCATATTGAGCACGTTCTGTAAATAAAAGCTTTTGTTTTGCCTTTTTTTTATTATGAACTTACACCCTGTATAATGGAAATAAATTATTTTCGGTGAAATATTAAAGAATACTTCAAAATGCACATCACACTATTCAAATTAATATGCAAAATAAAAGCTACCTTAAGAAACTAGGACATTTTCGCATTTTCAGATATAGATAGCGACATTAAACCTAATCTAAATAACCTAATTAACTTAACCTAACGTAACTTTGAATGTATTCCTTTTTCTATTCATAATTTTTTTAATGATTTTCAATACAAATTAAAAGCCTGAAACTATGGCGACACCGCGATAAAGTAGCTACATGCACGTTCGTGTCAAGATGAACTCGGTGTGTATCCTATAGATTGTCGCGGTTTCATAAAGTACAAACACACACACACTCACATATGGTGTGTGTGTGTGTGTGTACAAAGGACACAAAACAGCAACACACCGGCTGGTCCCTACGAGGCTGTCTGTTTAAGGAGAAAGGTTAAAAGATGGAAGAAAATTTAAAGGCAAGTGAACATTTTAAAGGAGAGAGAAGGGAATCCGAGTGAAAATTTTACAATACTTTCATACGATAACAAATTCTTCTAACTGGGGATTTAAGGCAAAAAAAATAGATAGATAAATAGATAGATAGAGTCGCTTAATTATGAAGCGAACCTTAAAACACTAACATTTATCTTGCAAACAAATTTTTTCCTAATTCAAGCTGGGTACCAATACCAGTACCAAATATAAGAAAATACCACGTGATAATGATGATGATGATGATAAAATAATCTTTATTGGAAGGAGGTAAAATTTTCATGCCAGTACCACTTCAATAAATTTTCAAATACCAATACCAGTACCAGTACTACTTTTAATTGCTTGGTAATACCACTTTGAAAGGTGGTACTTTTGTGGCAGCAAAGTCCCCCAGTAGGGCTTTAGCAAACTTATTTAGAATTTGTGTGAATGCTACAGCGTTGTTAATTTTAACAAGATTCCATTTTTCTTGTTATTAAAAATGCCACGAGTTATATTATTTATTTTCAAACCAGTCTGAATTAAAGATTTCGGATTTGGAAAATGGAAATAGAAATACCCATACGGCAACCGCTGCAAACTGCGTCCTACCACAAAACCTTGCTCAGTACCATAGCATATATATATTATATATATATAATATTTTTTTTTTTTTTTTTTTTTTTAGGAAGAACCGATTCGCCTCTATTTAAAGGGCATATCTCAGCGGAAAAAACAAAGAAAAAGTGAGAGGAAAGACAGAGGAAAAAGAAAGGGTGGAGGGGACAGTCGAAGTGGAAAAAGACCAAGGATGACAAGGACTGCAGGGTCGAGCCCCATCATCCTTGGGTGCTAGGGCCGGGAGGGCGCACGTGAAACCTCCAGGAACAAGCACGTACAAACGAGCACAAAGAGCACGAGCTTAGAACCCCCTTGCGGGGATATATATATATATATATATATATATATATATATATATATATATTATATATATATATATATATATATATATATATATATATATATATATAATTCCTGGGCTCTGGTAAGTTTTACAGCATCTTGGAAAAATTAAAGATGGCTGGCAAAGAGAGATTCTGGTCGGGCACAAAGACTTCGAGATGCATTGTTGCAGCGCCAAAAGTAACTGATGGAAAACGGTATTCTGTTTGCTCTGGTCTATTGCGATCCTCAGTACAAATTACTGTTGTCACCAGAGAAGACAAAACAAGCAAAGGAAGTGTTACTAAGAGTTGCTCTAAAAGAAAGCACGCGACTGCAGTTCAGTAAGTTCCAGATCATGAGGAAGAAATGTTCTCAAGCAGCTCTACTGAGGAAGGCACTGATGAATTAGAGAAGCTTTTGTAGCAAGAAGGAAAAAATAGGCAGTTAAGCAAGATTCCTAAAAGGGAAGCCTTCTTGTAGCTTGCACTGCATATGACAGTGAACCTCCACGAAAAGCAACAAGGACTTTTCTTTTCCACTGTGGTGGGCAGCTAAGATATCAAATCCTTTGCTAGATGCAGTACAGATAGTTTCTGCCCTACCACCAACACTAAGTCAGCAGAGAAAGACTATTTTCTACAGTATATTACATTTTAAATGATTTAGAAACATCATTATCTAGAAAATCAGTCGATAATGTTATGTTCTTAAAATCCAATAGAATTCATTAACTTTGTACAGACTGAAGATAATAAACCCAATACGTTATAACTCACTCTAGTCCTTATCAAACCTGTCATTATTAAGGTTATATTTTCTTTTTTCAAGGCTAGTAAGTTCCAATATAATAATTTTTAAGTTTCTGTTACAAAGCAATTTTTTTTTTTTTTTTGCTTTTTAGCTTCTTCCTTTAAGCAGCTTCTTATACAAAGGATCATAAAACTGAAATTAATATGTATTAAAAAATATCTTGCTATACGTCAAGCTGTTCAGCCTGCAAAACAGGTCTTCCTCGACCTGTATGTGTGTGTGTGTGTGTGTGTGCTTTCAGCAATGAAACACCATCAGGGAGGGTAACAAGGATGAAAAAAATAGGAGTGATCTTAGGTTACGACGAATTATGTAACAAAAGAACGTGAATACATACGTAATTGCGTGCATAAATGCACAGGCATGAATCCTATATTAAATATGTAAACTAAGAATTCGTCTATTACAATTATTAGGAATATATATATACAGGGTGTCCCATAAGTCCGGTCTCATAGGAAAATTTATTTAAAATTAATTTACAAAAGTAATACATTAAAACTAAAACAAATGTTCAAATTAATGTCTTGTTTTGGGACCTTGTTTTTTTTTTTTGTTGCAGGTAGAATAACACGCAATGTCTAATATGGAAGCGAGTTATGTTCCTGAGGAAAAGGTGGACATTTGAACATTTGTTTTAGCTCTAATGTATAGTATTACTTTTACAAATTTAATTTAAAATAATTTTTCCTATGAAACCGGACTTATGGGACACCCTGTATATATATATATATATATGAAGGTTTTGAGCACATGATCGTTAAATACCCCCTCTGGGCATCTAGTCTCAATGAGCAAATAACGTGATGTTTCTAAAGAGTATATAATTACCTGTTTTATTTAAGGATTTATTATTGAAGAACTGTTATAAGTTTTCTATATGCTTCCCTCTTTATATGGTTTCGAAATACCTTTTACCGAAGAAAAGGAATTCATATTAAGTTAATAATATAAAATATTCCTTCAATTAAATGGAAAAAAAAGTGTTAATATTTTCGAAGTATTCCTGTACGTACAAAAAGTATTGCCGCCAAATGAGAGTTTTTGCGAGTTCAAATAGCCCATTACGCCTACAAGACACCTAACAAAATATCTGCTGTAGTCGACGTTGCTTCTGAACATAAAACTAACTCCATCAATGTCACGCATGCGCAGTGCATACAAAACCACATCTAAACAGACAACTTCGGACGATAATGTTTTCGTAAAGTAAGTTTAACGGTACGAAGGTAAATTTTAGGAGACAGACAGAGACGGAGAGAGAATTAAAAAAAAAAAAAAAGTCGTATTATGGAAGCTTCCTTTTACACCCACTCGTGCAAATATCCTTTAACAGATTCTACCGCTTCCGATAAAAAAAAAAAGACTAAATAAGTATGCCACACACACACACACATTCTCTCTCAATATATATATATATATATATATATATATATATATATATATATATATACACAAAGAAATCACAAAGCAACACGTGATCTTTTTAATAAGCAAAGAACCACAGAAGATGTGAATATATCACGAAAGCGCTCGGACTTCGTGTTTCCTTTTCCCTGTGTTCTTTGCTTTTATATATATATATATATTATATATATATATATATATATATATATCACCGGATATAATTAAAATTAATATATAAACTGGGTCAATGCATTACATTCAGTTTGTGTGTGTGTATATATATATATATATATAATTAATAATTTACATAAGTTTCTCATTAAAACCTATAAAATTAAATGTATACTAAAATTAGTTACGATGTCATATTAAACCGATGATTCAGCGACGATCCCTCATATCCAATTTTAACCTCGAACATTATTATAGAGTACTTCTTTCTCACTACAGAGTGGCCACAAAGACCCTTTGCATTTAAATTACGGCATATGTATCTGTATGTTGACCTTGTTTTTCACGCAAAGGGACTTTGTGGCCACCCTATACATATCTTATACGAAAACCGAACAAAGATTCGAGACTAGTTTTTATTTATATAGATATAGGTGTTCCTTTCATTAAAGGAAATGCCTTTTCAGTTTAGTCATACGTGAAACTTAATCTTCATTAGATGTGTAGTTTCTACTAAAGGGATGTTCAATATTGGGCACGAATTTAATGTTTCAAAGGAAACGTATCGAGGAAGAAACGTTTCCTGAAAGGTAGAGAGAGGAGAGACTCTTATAAGCGTCTCGAGTTATTTCTGTATTCAGGTATTACATCCACACTCATGAACAAAATAGCAACATTGCATCGGATGTGAGAGAAATGTTAACTTAAATTGGATAATAAACGATATTATAGGCTTTGTTGATTGAAGGTCAAGGTATAGGCAGAATTGAAGCTAAAATATGGTTTGTATTTACTATTTATATCTATAATAATAATAATAATAATAATAATAATAATTTTAATATAAATGGATCGTTAAAATGTGACATTTTAATACCGTAATTAAATTTTTGGTTATCTTTTAATCTATTTCGAAATTATTTTAAATATTTTTTTCTTAAAAACATAAAATACTAATTTGAAAAATGCATTTACAAAAAGAAAACTTCGTTTCCGTGCAGTGGCTCGCAACCTAGGGGTAAATTACCCCACTGGGATAATGACAACTGTTTTGTGGAATAATGACACGCGATCCAAAAGTTATAAAAAATAATATTGTGATAATTCACGAGTTATATCCGCCTCGGTGATGTTGTGGTTAGCGTCGCTGAATCCATCGGCCCCGGATCGAGACCCGGTAACGGCAGGCGGTGCGCAGTAAAATCCAGCTGTTCATCCTTCCACACAATAAAAAAATTGTTTGGTAACCATACAAAAAAGGTTGGGAACCGCTGCTTTAGCGTTATGCAGCTAACATACAGATTTGAAAATTAATATAATTTAAATTAGGTAAACACACACACACTTTTAACTACCATACGAAACCACGACATTTTCACAGTTTCAATTGTTGATGGGGTCATTTAACCTGATCTAAATGATGTAACCTAATCTAACCAAACCTAGTTTGACCTTCATTTTATCCATGTTTTCATGATATTTAATGATTTCCAATCACAAAAATGTCTCAAGCTATGGCAGCATCACTAATGTCGCTAAACGCACGTTCGTGTCACGATGAGCTCTGCGTGTAAACTGTCACGGTTTTGTAATGTAATGAAAAACACACGCACGTTTGGTTTCCCAACAGAACCACGACATTTTCGCACCTTCCCACATATTCCATTCTATATGGCGACATTCACCCAATTTCAAAAACGTAATAATTCTAACCAAACCTAATTTAACCTTACCTAACTAGCATAACTTAACCTTAATTATATCCCCTTTTTTCATGATAAAAGAGGCAATTTATAAAGATAATTCACCGTGACACCACAAATATCGGGATACGCACGATCCTCAAGTTCGTCGCGATTCCGTAAAACACACACACACACACACACACACACACACAGGGAAAGAAAGAAAAAGACGCAAAGAAAAAGAGTGATAAACACACAAAGCTTCTATGTTAATTTTTTCTTTGTTAATTTATTTCAAAGAACATGTTGAGCATCGGACATCAACACATTTTACGCCAAATGTTTTCTGAAATTTTCACTTCCGGAATCTTTTTAGCGGAAGGAAAACGCCACAAATTAAATTTTCAACTAAAAAAAAATTAATAATTTGAAGGATTTTTTTTTCTTCAAAAATTAGGAAGAAATTTAAGTAATTATATTAATGTGTGTGTATATATGTATATATATATATATATATATATATATATATATATATAAAGAAGACCTTCTCCTCAGTGTAACTCGCTTCTATACTAGCCATTGCGTGTTATTCTACCTGCAACACAAAAAAGATCTCCAAAAAAGACCAATTTGAACATTTGTTTTAGTTCTTATGCATTACTTTTGTAAATTTAATTTAAAATAGATTTTCCTATGAGACTGGACTTATGGGACACCCTGTATGTATATATATATATATATATATAATATATATATATATATACGAAATCAATTAAAGAAATATATTTCGTAACACTTATTAAAGCTAGCATAGATATAAAAGCTTGAGTGTATTTGTAAATTTTAAGATAATTTATACAAACCTACTGTATATTTATGTGAATTTCTGGAACTTCGCAATAATAATAATAATAATAATATAATAATAATAATAATAATAATAATAAAATAAAAGTTATAGTTGGCAATTTTTATTTAATTTAATTTATTATTATTTTTATTTATTTATTTATTTTTGTAAACATTCGCAATTGTTTATCAATAATTGACACACACACACAAATATATACTGTATATATATATATGCAAACATTTAAAAATAAATAAAATACTATAGAAATAGTCTGGCGTCAGTATATTACAAGTGTATGCTACAGGTGTATCTGCAATATGCAATTTGTGATTGTATCTGCATGAAATACATACGAACTAACAGATTTAATAAATTTCAAACTTTTGGAAATTGAAAATAAATTGCTTATCGAGGCCTTGGGTTTTTTCTTAATTCCTAAAATAGAATTTCCATCGACCAAACCAATTAACAAAAGGTATTTTAAGACAGGCTTCGAACCTTTCATTCCAAAAAAAGAAAAAAGTTGAAAAATAATCTCTTAAATCAAAGAAATCAAACTGTTAAATCTATTTGTTGAATGTACACATAAACCTTAGATGAATATTCTCTAATATACGAGAAGATGGATTAATGGAAATGGATTTATTAGAAGGACAAGCTTTCGGCTTATTTTGAGGTTTTCATCAGGTGCCAGTGAAGTAATGAAGACCTTAGAATAAGCCGAAAGCTCGTGCTTCTATTAATCTATTTCTTATTCTGGGTTTATTCCCTAGAAGTAGATCTTATAACCTTATATAGTAAGGGATTATACAAGTCTATATAATCTATAACAAAACGTCCGAAAACTATATTTGAAATACAACTTAAGTTATTAAAAAAAAAAATTTAGGCTTTTCAAAAAAAAATTCTAGGCGAACTTTTTTCCGAAACTTTACGGGAACGACACCTTTCTTTTATTCATAAGTAATTACGACAGTCGGGTACACTGACTTCTTAATTATCTTAAGAGTAAATACGCCAACACAGCATTTACAAAGGAAGAGATATTGACTTTATTTTTAAATTATTTTAATTTCTGCAAAGAATAATATTTTTCTAGATTCCTATACAGGAACCGAACAACATTGGACTGGGTATTAATTTCCTCACTGCAATACCCACGTGTATAAAATTATGTAATAAAAATTTTTATACATGGCGCCAAAGCAATTTGCTCCGATTTTATTCGTTTTTAATCCGAGATGCAATATCTGGGGAAATAATTCAACAACAATTATCCTAATACTTACTCCCGAAGGTACTAACGCAGGGCTTCAGTAATTTATACCAATCTCATATGAGGCTCCCACCGCATAGAGGACGCACAGTATATAGTTTTACCTTTTCTTAATCTGAATAAAATTTGAATAAAACTTTCTTTACTCCCACAAATTAATTTTTGCTACATTTTTAAAAATTCATTCGGCATTGATTCCCTCCTGAACCACAATGAAAAACTTCCGACCAATTTGTGCCAATTTGTTTATTCTTTTGTATTCTCTATAGTGCGAAATATATTGTCAACGCACAACGCCAATACAGATTGTACGGTAAACGAGTACATTGGAATCTCGGCAAGAACAGGACAGCAGGACCATCTAAATCGAGGATAATCATCAGAGAGGAGGACCAGAAACTGGCACAGGATTCAGGATAGTTTAATGTGGTCCAGTGCGGTAACTCTTGAATTATTATTAACTAGCACCATCGGGAATCAAACCTCCGATCTCAGTAACTTCATTTCGCTTACAGAAAAATCCAATGAACTACGGGCGCCGGCCTAAATCGGCGATACGAGACCACCGTTGCGAAAGAGCACGCCCTAACCACCAATCAGCTCAAAATTTCCCACAAAGCCATCCAACCAAATCAGTTATACGCATTCTGAAGTCTGCACGTAACTATAACAGTACGCTGGATCAGAATGATTATATACATTATGTATCTACTTACAACTCAGTGGTCAGCAATCTGGGGTTCGTGAACAATTTTCAGGGGTCCGTGGAAAACAAGAGGTCCACAAGGGGTCCTCTAAACTTTTTAGGGGTCCGCAAGATATTTTCAAATCTAAAAATATTTTTAGTTGTTTCGGAACGAGTATTTTCCCTAAACTACTACTTTATTCCTCGCATGGCCGGCAGTGGGGGAGGGGCTCCCCCCCCCCACCTCTCCGTTTTCTCGTTCTCATTTGACGATGGTTTAAGTTTAGCCAAGAGTTGGTCTAAGTCTAAGCCCAATTCCCCAAACTAGGTTGAAAGCTGTTGCACCTTATTGCAGAATTATACACCGTGTCATTCAAAGACAAGCAACTCTCACCACATCTTAACAATGTGCTCAATGCGTGTGTAAAGGTAGGCAATCTTCTCAAAGCAAGACCACTCAATTCCAGATTATTCTCTGAACTTTGCGCAGATGAAAAACGTAAAACTTTATTTTTGCACACTGAAGAAAGATCGTTGTCTCGTGGTCGAGTTTTTGGACGAGTATTTGAGTATATTTCTTGAGTGAAATGTAATTAGTGATTAGTAATGTAGTAATTAGTATGTAGTGACTATGCATGTGCAATTTCTCTTATAAATCATTGAATTCACACAAAATTAGAATATACAAATTATTTTCGTTAAGGGGTCCTCAAAAATAATCCATACTCTTCTGTGGGTCCACAAGCGAGAAAAGGTTGCGGATCACTGTTATAACTTATGACAGTCCGTTAGTAGAATGATGATAATAATGATAACCACATAATCTACTCTTTTGGATAAACTACAGGTAATAAAAAACTATGTTCATGGACCTCCAATGTCATCCTTTAAAAATAGTTGAAACTGCTTCTAATACTGTCACCTATCTAAATTGCAATTTTTTACTTAATGTGTTGTACATATCTTGAATTATATACAAAAAAGTCACCCAAAGGTGTAGTTTTATTATATATATATATATATCCCCGCAAGGGGGTTCTAAGCTCGTGCTCTTGAGTGCTCTTTGTGCTCGTTTGTACGTGCTTGTTCCTGGAGGTTTCACGTGCGCCCTCCCGGCCCTAGCACCCAAGGATGATGGGACTCGACCCTGCAGTCCTTGTCATCCTTGGTCTTTTTCCACTTCGACTGTCCCCTCCACCCTTTCTTTTTCCTCTGTCTTTCCTCTCACTTTTTCTTTGTTTTTCCACTGAGATATGCCCTTTAAATAGAGGCGAATCGGTTCTTCCTGAAAAAAAAAATATATATATATATATATATATATATATATATATCAGGTCATCCCATAAGTAATGTCGTTTACGATAGATTAAGTTTAAATTAGTCCTACTCGGTTTAAGCATAAATTTTCCGAAGGTTATATCTAAGAGATCTATCGTGTTTCGCTACATACTTTACAGACTTTGACCAGTGAAGACGTGTGTTTTGCTTTATGTGAACCCCTCATAAACATGGCGGTATCAGAAGAGTATATATCAGGCATATAATGCTTTACTAGTTCAAAAAAGGGAATAGTGCTACTGAAGCAACGCGAAACATTCAGGACGTTTATGGCAACGATATTCTGCATGTGAGGAAATGTCAAAGATGGTTTAAAAAGTTTAGGAATGGTGACTGCTGTTTGACAGATGCAGCACGCTCTGGACGCCCTGCTGAGTTTCATGATGACCTGCTGTTAGCCGCACTTGAAGAAGACTGTTCAACAACTGTCGAAGAATTGGCCCAGAAACTCAATTCATCCCCGTCCACCATCCATCGACATTTGCAACAACTCGGGAAAGTGCCTAAGTTAGGAAAATGGGTGCCACATGAATTGTCGGTCGACAATCTGAGGGTGCGGGTAAACATTAGCACAGCTCTTCATTCCCGTGAACTCCAAGATCCGTTTTTGCACCGTTTAGCGACTGGTGATGAAAAGTGGATACTGTACCAGAATGTTAAGCGCCGTCGACAGTGGGTTTGTGCCGGAGAACCAGCGACACCACAGCCAAAACCAAATCTTCACCCTCTACTGTCAACAACTGGATCGATTGAACACTGCACTAAAACAAAAGAGACCTTCTTTGGTTAATCGGAAAGGAATCGTGTTCCACCACGACAACGCACGTCCTCATACCGCTCGGATCACTTCTGCAAAAATTGAGGAGCCTGGGTGGGAAAAACTTCCACATCCTCCATATTCTCCAGACCTTGCGCCTTCAGATTATCATCTCTTCAGGAATCTGCAAAACTATCTTGACGAGAAACAGTATACTTCTTTAGATGACCTGCACACCAGTCTTTGTACGTTTTTTGCCTCAAAACCGCCTGAATTTTATAAACATGGCATTGAAAAGCTTGTAGGACGTTGGCAGAGTGTCGTTGATTCCGATGGAAAATATATACTAAATTAAAAAGTTTCAGTTGAGTTTTTTTTGTCCTTCAAATTCCGATCTATAAAACGACATTACTTATGGGATGACCTGATATATATATATATATACAGGGTGTTTGAAAACTTTCTGTACAAATTGTAATGGGGGATAGGCAACACCAAGACAAACCCTTTTCGTCTATAAGTGTATGTCCGCTGACGTCACCATTCGGCGCGAGAGGGCGCCGCTGCAATTGGCTAAAAGGTGAAGTGGGCTAGACTCGCGCTTGCCGCGGGCATTCTTAAATCGGACGTAGTACGCGTAACATGGAGCGCTTCACGACTGCTGAGATGGCTGACATGCATATGGTGTATGGGGCTGCCAATGGAAACGGAAGAGCTGCTGTGAGGTTGTACCGACAGCGCTTCCCAAACGGGTTGGGTACGATTCGATGCGACCCAACTCGATGTGGCCGACTCGATGTCAGGACAACTCGATGCCAGGCCAAGTCGATGCCAGGCCAAGTCGATGCCAGGCCAAGTCGATGCCAGGCCAAGTCGATGCCAGGCCAAGTCGATGCCAGTGTTGTAGTCGAGTCTGAAGCCAAGACCGAGGCCGAGTTCAATAATTACCTTACCTACCTAACCTTACCTAACCTACCTAACCTAACCTACCTAAACCTACCTACCTAACCTACCTACCTACCTACCTACCCTACCTTACCTAACCTACCCTACCTTACCTAGCCTTAATTATTTTTTATGCTTTACTTTTTCTTCTTAAAATACCCATAAAAGATAATAAAGCACAATATGCTTCGACTTGGCCTGGCATCGACTTGGCCTGGCATCGACTTGGCCTGGCATCGACTTGGCCTGGCATCGACTTGGCCTGGCATCGACTTGGCCTGGCATCGACTTGGCCTGGCATCGACTTGGCCTGACATCGACTTGGCCTGACATCGACTTGGCCTGACATCGACTTGGCCTGACATCGACTTGGCCTGACATCGACTTGGCCTGACATCGACTTGGCCTGACATCGACTTGGCTTGACATCGACTTGGCTTGACATCGACTTGGCTTGACATCGACTTGGCTTGACATCGAGTCGGCCACGTCGAATTGTCCCATCCCGTCCCAAACAGACGTGTGCCAAACCACCAAACGTTTGCGCATTTGCATCAGCGACTGCGAGAAACTGGAACATTCCATGCAAACATGCATGACACTGGTCGGGAGAGAAACGTGCGCACTCCTGACATGGAAGAAGAAATCCTACGGCGATTTGAGGACAATCCAAGCGCAAGCACGCGAGGTGTTGCACGTATCCTCGGTGTGAACCACGACCTGGTCTGGAGAGTGTTGCACGAGCAGCAGTTACATCCGTTTCATCGTCAGAGAGTCCAGGCATTACAACCTCGGGATTACCCTCTTCGTGTGGAATTCGCACGCTGGTTTCTGCAGCAGACAGCGGTGCAGTCTAATTTTCCGGCTTATGTGCTGTTCTCAGATGAGGCCTGTTTCACACGTGAGGGTGTGTTTAACATGCACAATTCTCACGTGTGGGCGCACGCAAATCCACATGCTACACGGGTGGATGCTCATCAAGAACGGTTCTGACGATGAAAACGGATGTAACTGCTGCTCGTGCAACACTCTCCAGACCAGGTCGTGGTTCACACCGAGGATACGTGCAACACCTCGCGTGCTTGCGCTTGGATTGTCCTCAAATCGCCGTAGGATTTTCTTCCATGTCAGGAGTGCGCACGTTTCTCTCCCGACCAGTGTCATACATGTTTGCATGGAATGTTCCAGTTTCTCGCAGTCGCCGATGCAAATGCGCAAACGTTTGTGGTTTGGCACACGTCTGTTTGGGAAGCGCTGTCGGTACAACCTCACAGCAGCTCTTCCGTTTCCATTGGCAGCCCCATACACCATATGCATGTCAGCCATCTCAGCAGTCGTGAAGCGCTCCATGTTACGCGTACTACGTCCGATTTAAGAATGCCCGCGGCAAGCGCGAGTCTAGCCCACTTCACCTTTTAGCCAATTGCAGCGGCGCCCTCTCGCGCCGAATGGTGACGTCAGCGGACATACACTTATAGACGAAAAGGGTTTGTCTTGGTGTTGCCTATCCCCCATTACAATTTGTACAGAAAGTTTTCAAACACCTTGTATATAGTGTGTGTGTGTGTGAACAGAGTATACAGAGTCGGCCTTGCGGTGCTCGTAGCACAAAATTTTCGAAGATTCAGCGATAAAGTGTTCTTGGCTCATTTGTGACAATTTACTTCAATTTAAGACATGCACAAAAATTCACTGAAGAAGAACATTGACATTTTTTTCTGTTTACCGAGTTATACTATTTAATTAATAAAAGGACGTCGGAAAATCAGAAAAGAGACTTCAACTTATCGCTAAAGTAATGTGATCTTGTTAAATAAGGTATAACTAACAACTATAAAGCTACAATTTTAAACGGTTCAGAAAGGACCAGGGGCTCTTCCTTGTATCAATGCCACCCAAGAACTTTTCGAACTCCCCTTGTTGCTAAGTTTATATACTAGGAAACCTAGCTTTTAAAAACTAGTCAAATCTTCAGTTTTAAAAAGTGAATTCAGATTGGCTGAGGATCTGAGGCGATGTCAAAGGCCATCTGACATGTCCGCCATATAACTGGACAAATGAGATGGAAGTTTTCTTTTAGAACTTTTTAGTGACTCCAGATAAGAATTAAATTTGTATGTCAATAAAGACTTTTGTATTTTTCGTATCGTTACACATAAATTTTATCACGAGTTAGAGCATGTTTTCCTTTTAATTATTTCCAATAATGCTCAAGAAAAGTCAACAGGCTATTTCGTCATGGCGATTTCAATCTACACACTGGTTTTATGCGTAATAAATTGCTAGCAGTAACTGGCCGGTACATTTTCTATTTATTTTGTAACTAGGTTCAAACTACAAAGTGTCTACGGAAGAATAGTACAAATTTGGTTTATTTCAAATGGAATTTATACAGTTCTTTTATGGACACCCTGTATTCTCGACGTTACGGAGAATCTATGAATCTCTCTACTTAGGTTCAAATCTCCGAAATTAAACAGAGAAATGAGTGTATAAATTCCAAAGACTATTACGTGCCTCGTTTATATTCCGACTTAATTATACTTTAATTAATTATACTTTAATTATTAACACGAGGAATCCTAAAATGATGCAGAAATTACAGTATATATCTTATACTGTAATTAGGGAAATATTAAGCGTGGAAGCTCATAAAAGGACGGTTATTTATTGAATACGATTTATTCATTGAAGAAATTTTAAATCTTTCTTCAACGAATAACTTCTAAAGACAAAATATATGAAAAAGTCAGGTCTGACAAACTTCTTGAAGAGAAGGCACTTAAAATTTATAATTGTAAATTCACATACAAGTTTGGTTTGCATAAAAGACAAACTATGCCAGCAAATTAACTAGGGTCAAAATACAGCGTCGGAAGAAAGTTCGCCTAGAAACATGAAATTTCTAAAACGCCTAAAAAATTCACTAATTATTAATATTTTTTCTTTACAATTTTTATACTTTTTGGTAAGAGTAAAAAACAAATTAAAAAAAAAATTCTAAAAACCATAAAAAATTAGTTATTAGTTGAATTTTACATTTCTACTCGGAACTTTTTTTCGAAACTACAATTTAAAAATGTTCAATAAACAAAAAATCTTGATTAAAAAAAAAAAAAATTGCGTTAATCAGTTTAACATGGGAATAAAAATACCATAAAAATATATAAAAACAACGCTACGCAAAATTTCTGTAATTTCACGTGTAAATGAAAACACATTTGAAATGTGAACCTTTAAAATAGTTCTCTCTCTCACACAATGTTCGGTTTTTGTTTTTGTTATTTTATGAATGTTTTTACAACGCCGTATTCCTTTCACCCTAAATTTTTGGTTTTAATTTTCATACAGTCCTCCCTATGAAAGGTTGGGCGCTACCTGTTATGTAGGGTCCAACCCTTTTCTTACACACCTTGTGAGGCAAAAACCTGACAGACCAAAAGGATGAAGCAAGATCGAGATAATGACCAAAAAAGATATATACTTTTGAGAAAGGATCGAAAAATAATAAAAAAGCATAAAAATAAATACTGCAAATCGCCATTTAAATTCATGATAGACTAACATTTGGTTTTTTTCTCAATTTAACTTTAAAATCTAAACAAAATTTGTTTCCAATCCTCGCGTACGTAAAAGTAGCGTTTCTGAGAATATATTTAGGAAATAAAAAGTCGAGAACAAAGAAAAAATACGAGTCAACTCGACCAAGAATTAAAACCCTTTGAAAGCAAGTTAAAAAAAAAATTATGGATTTTCGTATTCCGTCCATTTAAATCCTAAATACTTGCCTGAAAGTTTTAAAACTTTTAAATAAACAAACGTAAGGGCGTTTGAATTAACTTTGAACATTCCTTTCTCATAAGGAAAGGCGCCTTAAACCAGTTTATACTCTTCTTTTTTCAAACATAAAACTTATAATACAGAATTTTTAATAGCAACCACCTTGAATTATATACGAATGGCTGCCCAGAAAAGCGTGGGTTTCAACCATTCTTTCGGAACCCATAGGCATAGTCGTACTTAAAACTTGTAATGGGTTGTAAATTATGGTTATGGACCTCCTCATATAGTAGAGGCTCATATATAATTAAAGGATTTATGCTATATGACGTTTCTGCTTGTAATATATATATATATATATATATACTGTG
The DNA here is from genome assembly GCA_023014485.1 of Bathynomus jamesi. Taxonomy (NCBI): domain Eukaryota; kingdom Metazoa; phylum Arthropoda; class Malacostraca; order Isopoda; family Cirolanidae; genus Bathynomus; species Bathynomus jamesi. The sequence continues at coordinate 202,978 of JAJOZX010002274.1, forward strand.
TATATATATGTGTGTGTGTGTATATATAGTGTGTGTGTATATAGTGTATATATATATATATATATATATATCACTGGAGTTTCATGAGGAGGGCCAAGAATCTGCAAGCTCCGTATAAGCATATCCCCCACCCCGCAAAAATGTATTTTGGTCAAAGTATGAATAAGGCTCTTTGCCTTCCTTCACTCTTAAAGCAGATAGGAAGCTTTAGTTCCTCCTTGGTTGACTTAGTCCCTCCTTGGTAGGCCGGCAGCGCAAAGGCAAACACTTGCAGGTATAAAATTGTTAGTAAAACACACACGCACGCGCACGCCCGCCCGCACGCACGCACGCACGCACGCACGCACGCGCACGCACACACACACACATGTGCGCATCTCCGCATAAATGAGGCACCAACTTTTTAAAATCCAAATATCTAAAAAACCAATTATCCACATCTAATTTAACCTAACCTAACCTAACCTAAACGCCATAAGTGGTTCGAACGCAAATGAGGGCTCGAACGGTGGTTTCTGTTGTCATTACATAGTGAGGTACTCGCTAATCTAGCCAACCAAACCTTAACGAACCTAACCTAGCGTAACCTAACCTAATCAGGACTAACATATAATTTTTTCGACAATAAAAACTTTACTAGATTTTGTTTATATAATTTTTTTTAAGGATCCTACGTACCAAAGGAGTCACCTCACAAAAAAACAAAAAAAATACCCCACTACACTTGAAGATTATCACATACTCGACCTCACTTATGCCGGGGTGCCTCCGCGCGCGCGCGCACACACACACACACACACACACACTATATTTATATAATAAAAATTGTTGATGTTATACAATACGATGCAAGATAAAGTGTGATAAATATAAATATAACGATATAGGGCTACAATTTCGATGCTGAAAGACGTTCTAGAATTGCAAAATATCCTTATTTGAAATGTACCTAAATTAATTCTCTCATATCGCTCATTGTGGGCTAGAATGAGCTAGGCAACGCAAAACTGGTTTCCGCAAGGACATAATGGGCAATGAAGCAATGTTTAAAAGCTAAAATGTTGAATAGGAGCCAAATATACGAACTACATCCAAAACGACACGTATTCGATACCATTGAAAGAAATAAAATGCAATTGTTTTTGAAAATATTAATACAGGGTGTTCACATTGAAAAGCAACAACTTTGAAGCATCACAATTATATATGTACGAATGTGTGAATGTTGAAACTTGCACAGGTACCACATCATATAACTAAGTACAGAAATTGAATTATATAACTTAGTTATATGATGTGGTATCTGTGCAAGTTTCAACATTCACACATTCATACACACATAATTATGATGCTTCAAAGTTGTTACCTTTCAATGTGGACACCCTGTATTAATTAAGCGTATAACGCGAAACAGTTTATGGTAATGTACACTTTAGGAAGAAACTTTGCCTAGAAACGAACTTACTAACTAGCAATATTTTATTTATTTATTTATATATATAGGGGCGTAGTCAGAATTTCTTTTCGGGAGGCTCATATATATATATATATATATATATATATATATATATATATATATATATATAATACAAACCAACAAGGAAAGAGAAAAATAATTCCAAGGCCTTTCGTGTATTCAGAAGTACACCTCGTCAGGGAATGTACTGCTGAATACACGAGAGGCCTTGGAATTATTTTTCTTTTTCCTTGTGGTTTGTATCATTTATTCATTTCACGTGTTTGTGAAATTCATCCCATATATATATATATATATATATATATATATATATATATATATATACACAGGGTGTCCCTTAAGTCTGGAACCATAGGGCAAAATTATAAAAACGGCAATAAAAACGCCGAAGAGACTTTTGGGGACTGTTTGTGAAATGAGCGAGGATGGTAGCGGCTGTATCATCGTCGGTGGATGTCCTCGGAGGTCCACTGCGTGGTTTATCTCCTATGGATCCCGTTTCCCTGAACTTTGCTACAAGTTTGCCGACACAACCGTGTGTTATCGGCGCGCGGTCCGGATGCAATCTGTTAAATTCCTCAGCGACTTCCCTCTGACTCCGATTTCCTACGAGCAGAATTAACTGGATGCGTTCTTCCTTACTTAAAGACATCATGGGCACTTGCATAAACGAAAAGCATGAATTACTTATTTTACCCTATGGTTCCAGATTTATGGGACACCCTATATATATATATATATATTAAAGTGAGTAAATGAGTAAAAACACATTCCTAAATGTATTACAAAAAATTAAACATGTGCTGAAGGTACTTGGCATGGCGTACTTACTTCTAAGTAATGCATAGAAATATCAAACCTATGATTTTATTTCGGGGCGGCTGAAGCCCCCGTAGCCCCCCCTGTCTACGTCTATATATATATATATATATATATATATATATATATATATATATATATATATATGTTAAACACAGGGGACCATCCTGAGTTTGTATATATATATATATATATATATATATATATATATATATATATATATATATATATATATATATATATATATATTATTATTATCTTACTTTGGGGACAGCAAAATAAAAAAAAATCAAGACTAAAAACTCAGTCATTACTGGTTAGTGATTTTTTTTTTTTGAGAAGTTTTAGGTTTATAAGCGAACTTTTTTCTATAACTGTACCACGTGAGAATATGAAGAATCTGAAACGATTTCATGAATCTTTACATTCACATAACCTTCATATTCTCAGAGATTTTACCTATTTAGTCGACAGGGTATAATAACATCGATGCTAGAAAAAAATAACTTAACTTAACTTAACTTAACTTAACTTAACCTAATCTAGCGTAACCTGAGAAATCTGACTGAGAAATCAAACTGTTGACAAAGCGAGAGTTAGATATTTCGAAGTCTTGAGATTACAGATAGAAAGAACACTTAATAACATTCTTTTAAGTTTTCATCATATAATTAAATAAAACTTAATTATCGACCAGAAAAAAAAATATTAAAGTTGTTTAATCTCCTTCGCAACATCTGACGTCATATGAAGGAGGGGACCAATAACTTTTCGCGGTATCTTACCCACTACCCGACCAAATAAAGCCCGAGACTCAAACCCAGGATCTTCAGATTAATAACCCGACACTTTACCACCCATGATTTCCCGAGCCTAAGTAATAATACAAGACCCGTGGCCTTCTGAACAGCCATTCTTTTCTGAAACAAGTTTCAGTTTAATTAATTCTCTTCCAGTGGAAGTACATAGGAATGGAGAATATGTCTTTGAAGGAATGGAGAATATATACGGTAGTCCTCTTTGAAGACAACTCAATTTCTACACAGTGGTTTTATACTGTACAGAAAAAAAAATCCTTCTTAAGTTAATATTTTAATTAAAAATCATACTCAAAAGTCAAACGTATTGTTTTAAAATTGAATAAGATTTCTTTTTCATCAGTATGAAATCGTATGCGGACAGCGATTTGGGAAGGTGGAGAGTGTTCAAATATTCATAAAGCAAATTCATAATTCCGCTACATACATATTTATGCTTCATCCACCTCCTGTTGCTCCAAGGTTCTCTCCTGAACTTCCGGAAGTTTTAACATGAACCCTACTGTCAACGGCAAAAAAAACGAAAACCTTCTCCCATATCTGTAGCAGCTTTACCAGAAACTAACTGAACTTTGGCAAAAATCTTGACCGTGCCTTTATGTGAAGGCTCACTGCGTCGCGCATCTCAGCCAAGATATGTCCCAACTCCGTGGAAAAGCTGATCTCTCTTAATTTGTACCCTTGTTGCGTTATGTGCCATACAAAATTTAATTCGTTACAACAGTGCTCATTTTATTCTAGTATGTGTGTGTGTGTGTGTGTGTGTGTGTGTGTGTGTGTGTGTGTGTGTGTGTACAGGGTGGGTCAAAAGTCTAGAAACAGGAACTATGCTTTTCAATGCAAACATACATATATATATTTGCATTGAAAAGCATAGTTCCTATGTTTTCAGATTTTTTGCTCACCCTGTATATATATATATATATATATATCACAGACAGACAGAAAGAGAGAGAGAATTCTCTACATGTTTAAAACCAAAGGAACAAGTTGGACAACTAATAAGAAGGTTGCTGGGACTTTGTGAATCAGCTTGAACGAAAAGCGACATCGGGAAACGCCCAAATATTGATTGATATAATCCGCGAAAGACAACCAATAATTAAGAGAGAAACCAACAAATTATGAATTTAAATTAATAATAAAAATTCAAATTTAATGATGAGGTTAAAGCTATTTTTATTTTATTAAAATTGTAACAGAGCGATATAAAAAGTATGTAACTATACATTACCTGAATTATTTTTACTAAAGTTTCGCCATTAGTATGCTACATGCAACATGCAGAGAACCAGTCTGTACACAAGTTAGACCCCCAAATGCTATAATTAAAAATTTTAAATGTGTTATCATTAATTTAAACGCAAATCTATACTATTTTAATTATCGGACCCGAGAGCTCAAATTTTGGTCAAACAAATTTCTCGCAAAGCATGAGTAAAATATTATTACACAAGCGATACTGAGTGAACCATTTACTCAACGCCTGACTCTTCATCTAATATCATCAAGTCTTCCTTTACAAAAATATTTTTGCTCTCTCTGACGTCAGTGTAGACCGAAAGATCGGTATGTGATGGTGCTTAATTCTTACGTGTCAGCTGAGCACAGACGAGAAACAAGGGAGATGTAGAGATTAACTCAGATGATAGCTTTGGCAGAGATCATTTAAGGTATTATTATGTTAAGAGACAATTTTACTCTTTTATCTCATTTTCTTTTTCCTTTTTTATTTATTCAAGAGGATTTTTTCGATATATATATATATATGTAGAGAGAGATATATATATATGTGGAGAGAGAGAGAGAGAGAGAGAGAGAGAGAGAGAGAGAGAGAGGAGAAGATCCAGACACTTTGTATAAAATTTACCACCATTGTCTTCCAATAACCGAGTACTTTTCAGTACAGAAAACGAGACATTGCAACCTAGAAGCCATACAAAGGACTTTTACTTCTAAGACAGGTATAACTAATGATGAATACTAATGGTCACGACTTCAGTCTTTGAATCTCTACTCCTCGGAAAGAAGACGCGTGCGAAACACAGTAATATATTGTACATGTAGAAGATACTCGGGCATATGTCTCAAAATTTAGAAATGAAATAAAAACAATGGGATGAGGGAACAGGTAAATTCTATACTATCCCAGCTGTGATGGAAAGCGGGCCATAAAAACGAAGATGGAAAGTACTTTTAGAATACGAGGCCATAAACTCTTTAATGTGCTGGCAAAAACACCGAGGAACCTCCAGCACACCAACTCAGCTACCTTCAAATATCAGCTCGACAGGTTCTTGTATAAAGTCCCTGATCAGCCACGCTATGAGGGCAGAATGAGATGAAAGCAACTCTCTCCTTCATCAGATTCCCCAAATGCGGCGGATGCTGCAGAGGGGTTGAATACAGGTTGACCATGAACGTTTGTTCTTAGTTATCAAAAGTATCAAAAGACACACCACACACACACATATATATAATTATATATATATATTATTATATATATATATATATATTATATATATATATATATAATATATATATATATATATATATATATATTATATATATATATTATTTTTCACTCCTAAAATTACAATTGCTTTCTACTTCGACACTGATTGTGAAATTAAAATTTTAACCAACCCAACCTAACCTAATCAAATTTAGCATAACATAATTTAACCCAAACTGACCTGGATTTGGTGTTATGTTAATACATCTGGAATACTGTAATCATGTAGGAGCTAAGTGACATGTAGGACATATGTAGTGTTTTATTTATTAAAGGGCCTATTTGACCGATATATTAAGAGTGGAACAGGGAAATGAATATCTGTCCAGCTTTTCCAGTCGACTTTTCACTGACACAACCTTAAGGATTGACGAAATAACTTACCGGTTGGAGTTCATGTTTATTAAAATAACTAAATTATTTAAGGCTTTCAAGCCTTTAGGACAAGGGCGAACGTTATTAGTTATTCCATAAAACAGCACCGAGAGAGAGAGAAACTGGTAATTTGCAATTAACACTAAACTGAGAAGCTATACTTACAAAATTTTGAGAGCCCTAAAAACCTGTGATCCTGACTGAACAAAATCTAGAATTCAACTCCCCGTATGTAGGATCTTATGGCACCCTTGTAGAGGGTTTTCCCCAACTTCTTCCCCCAAGGGTAGCTCTTGTCCCCCATTCCCAACCGAAACACCCACAAGAAATATAAAAACCGTTACATTCTCCGAGAAGTTACAATCAACAGACATCTTAAATTTATCTTTCCAAAACGACTATATAAAAAAACGCTATATTAACGATGTTCATTACAAACATTACTTTCGGTGTAATTTATTAAATTTATTATAAATCATTACACATATTTGTTGCGGAATATAAAAACTATGTATGATGGGGTGAAGTTGAGGAAGAAAAATATATATATTATATATATACTTTTAAAGAAAATAAAAGAGGTCTTCATTATTTTCAAACTAATGGAAAAACATAATAGAGATCATTTTCAGATGCGTTGGTATTACTTCGAATTTTGAAAGTAACTTAGTAATTTGGATCTATATTTTATTTTCCTTAAAAAGAAAATTTTGTTCATCCAAAACCCGAGTCAACTTTAGTCTATCGTGCGGTGTATTTGAAAAGTAGGAGCTAACTGATACTAAAACTAGCCCAGAAGAGAAGCTATTAGTATTAACTACTACATTACTAATATAAATTCAAGTTTAACAAATACCTCTAACATTCAGTTGTAACAGTTTGTCAGCTTCAAACTGATTTGTACTTCTAGTAAGTACGTACTTTAGGACAAACACGTCAAGTATTTATTCACGAAGAATAATATTTGTCAGCGTGTTAAAAGGTCAATTTAAATGCCAGAGGAAATTTTATAGCAGACAAAACACAACATCTGATGTCGTATGTCACCCGACAATTTACTATAAAATATTAATACTTCCAATTTCAATTTAATAACAATTAACAGAATATTCGTCAGCGAAAAGTATATTTACTCGCGGTTTATTACTTCCATTTCTTATCTATTAAAATTAACAAATTTTACGTTACCTTATTCATTATAAGGAAAATAAGCGACGAATAATTCGTATTTAATATAAAATTCAAAGCTTTAAATTATGTTGATGAATAGTGAACCGAAAATGAAGAATAATTTTATTCCTCCTTAATTTCTAGCCTTCATTTAAGAAGCCAAACTAATAAAGTTTCATACCTCACGTCAAATCCCACTTCATTCCAACAACGAAGTGTCAAACTATCAAACTATCAAACATCATAAAAACCGTAATAAGGTTCTTAATTTGGGAGTGAAAACAAACCCAACCTTTCTTTTCAATCACTAATTCTACTTCTATTCAACAAACACGAGACAAAATCAATCTTTACGAGAAGTATTCTTCAAAATTCAGCGAAGTGCAAACAATAGGAATGTAAAATACCTTATATGATAATGCTCTTATCGAACGTGTCAGACTGGAGTCGTCCTTTATACACATTTTTTCGAAAGAGATAAAGCCCATACACGGTTCAAATAACACTCTCCGCTTCGAGAACCTTATAATTTAACGTCACATAAATGAATTTTGAAACGCGAAAATATTCTGCTGGGGTCCGGGGGTAGGGGGCTAAGGGTGGGATAAAAAGAAAAAAGATACCCTGGACGTGACAAGAAGCGCGGTTACGCCCTTCATAACTTTGGATGAAAGCATATGAATTTTAAAAGATAAAAATGAACGTGTATATATATATATATATATATATATATATATATATATATATATATATTAAAGAACTCGCTGTATTTAAGCAAATTAAGATAAAATATAAAATTATTTTACTTTTGATTTGCGAAACATTGTTTTTAGAAGAATTATATATATATATATAATATATGTGTGTGTGTGTGTGTGTGTGTGTTAGGGTTGCCAAGTCAACAGATCTTGAATAAAGGACACTTGCACGCTACCGTATATTCCATTGCTTATCATGATAAAAATTTACTTGTGCAATATTTTTTACAATTTCTTTATTATATTCATAGATAAAATATGTCTAGAAAGTCGTACACTTGTAAAATCACACTACTGTATTGAAATGAAACATTTTTAAATTTCTTTATTATATTTTGTGAATTAAAGACAGGAAACTATTTACAAATCATTATAATGAATGAAGCCTTTATTTATTTATAAAATTGTACTATCTTGACATCGACCAGCCTTCAGTAAAGCTGTATCATTTTTTATTTTGCCAGCAAAATCGGCACAATTGTCTTTTAAATTGAAATAAATCAAAAGTTCACTTTTTATTAATTCTGCTGAACATCTGTTTCTGTCATCTCCTCACTTAGCATTCATTACACTGAAAATTCTTTCGCAATATGCTGATGTTCCAGGCACCGACAAAGCATAGGACACCACTTTGAAAATATTTATACATTTAAAACCATTGCTTTTTAAGATGAGGTGCCATTTATCTGCCGTACTTAAGCAGTTCTTAAAACTTTCAGTGTTGGAAATAGCTTCAAAGTTGGTTTGAAGAATAGAAAGCTCATCAAACAAATCATCCATGTTCAAACCCAGTTTATCAATCATTTTAAAATTCTCCACTACTTCTATAAAAGCTTCATATTTTGGGCATGCATTGTCTTGGAAGCAAAGGTTGGCTAGTATACCAAAACACAAATTTTTGCTGAAATCAAATTTCTTTTTCAAATATTTCAAGGCAGTGCTATAGAATAGTTTGAAATTTTCTATTATTTTTCCTTTAACTGTAGCATCTAATTTTTTAAGATACTGGCAAACTTGGTACCCAAAAAATTCTTCATTGTAACGATTTTCTAACACAAAAAATATGTTAGCGGGCGATGCCTTCCTCGTTCCTCTCCAGCAAGGATGAAATGGCAACGGGCAATGGAGGCAGGATTGCCAACTCTGATTTACTAGAAATCACATCTGAATGTTGAATCTTACTTCTCCCGATTAACGAATTAATTAAGTTTGAAAACATCTCCGTCTCAAATTTTTAGTGATGAATAAAATTTTGAGAGTCAATTACTGAATTAAAGGACATATGGCGTCCTTTCCGAGTTTATCAAAGGACAAGGACATATGAGCTGAAATAAAGAACTGTCCTTTGAAATAAAGGACACTTGGCAACCCTAGACCGTCACTGTGTGTGTGAAAAAGTATATTTTATATGCTTTTCAAATTGAAGCTGAAACAGTTAACAGCAATTTTCTTAAAAAGCTGGAAATTTTTCAGTAGAATGACTCATTATTTTTATTTTTTTAAAAACCGTTTACAAAAACGAGCTTTTATCAGTAATAAATGCATACAACATTGCATATAATCTGTGATTAAGAAAAAAGGAAGTTAAAAAGGGATCTGAATAAAAATATAACTGAAGAAATAGTTACATAAAACATTCAAACGTTAAGTTAAAAGTACATAAAACTAAATAAGGAAAATAATAATGATAAGCTAAAAAATGAACAAAGCACAAATGCTGGAATCAAAATAAGAGTCTGTGAAATTCTGCATAAAAATGAATTTACAGCGTTTAATATGAGAGAATGTGAGGAATGAGGAGGACATTGTTACAAAAGGATAAACCAAAAAAAGAGAAGTAACAAGAATAATACGAAAAAAGAAATTAGAGAGTTATTAAAAAGAAAAAAACAAAAATTATAAATAAGAGGGGTCAAAATTTTATATTATTAAAAAAAATGAGGAAGGAAAAATAGTAATAGTTACTGATGTTACATGCAGGCAAACGAACATCCGAAGATCTACTGTAGGCTAGCCTAAATATGAAGAACTGAGAGAGAGAGAGAGAGAGAGAGAGAGAGAGAGAGAGAGAGAGATACAAGAAGTTACAAGAGGTTACAAGGACAAAAGGAAGCCTTAAAGACCTTTCAATCTACTCGGTTCCTGTTATTAAACTAGTACATTTTTTAACTATTTTAGCAATAGTAGAAAGCTAGATAGTAAAGCACAAGGGGTCCCTTCCCACCCTCCCCGCCAGAGGGGATTACAGAAAAAGGTTGAAGAAAATACCTTGACCCTGGAAAAGTAGCCATGGAAATTTTACAGGAAAGAAGAGAATATATAAGCCAGCTCTACAATTATGCTATGCGCACATAGAAATCGTACACTAGATAGCACCGTTGTATAAATTAATAATATTTGTGCTGATCTTATATCAGAGAGAGAGAGAGAGAGAGAGAGAGAGAGAGAGAGAGAATAGGAATAATAAAAAGAGAAAAAAGCGTGTTAGACTCTTAATTCCCCCGCAACAATGGCGAGTGGCGCAGTATCGGACTCCGCCCCTTTTCGGCGCAACAGGTAGAGAAACGTCGATTCAGACATGATGGATAAGGGAGGCAACTTGATTCCAAAGCAGAAACGAACTAATTACAGTCTTATTCATTGAACTATTATTCTCCATTAACTATACTCTTACATTAATACTGTTATAGTGTGTTATTAGTAGGTGTGTAGAATTTTGTGGGTAAACGCTCGGTACTTTTGTACGAAATAGAGCCAAAATTTTGGGTTATTTATTGATACGGCAGTGCGTAATCGTCAGCTTAAAACATACATATTACCTGCTAGATCTCTCGTAGCCATTAATCTGTACAAAAAGGTTTAAATATTTTCGATTCTCGATGTCTTTTCAACACAAATGAAACGCTTCGACGATAATGGTGATTGCATGAAAAAAAACGAACATTGTGCTCTACTTTCAAATCGAAATGAATAGAGTATATCAAAGCTAGTATCTTATTTTACTATTGAACTGCCAAACATCGTACATTTCGCTAGCCATTAGAATGTACATAAGGTTAAGATATACGCGCACTTATCTGATAATGAAATTTATAACGTAGATTTCCGTATGTAAATTTTTATATATCTTGAATTAGACACGTACAAACACTAACTTCGCGAGATATAATAAAAGAATTACAAGTTAATATTATCTTACAGTGCAAATCTTCCACTCGTAATCGAAATAGAGAATGCGTGTTGAAGGATTCTTTATAGAAAATTATTTCGTAATTTCGTGTTTTCAAATTTTAATATAAAATAAGTATGAAAAACGGGAAAGGAATACCAAACTATATAAGGGATTGGTATCGGTCGACTGTATAAATCTCAGCATGCCAATTCTTACAGAAAAATTTTGACCATCCTCTTCAATCGTATAAAGAGTTTCCCAAATATCCTATTGCACAAAAATAATAATAATATAATAATAATAATAATAATCTTTTTAAAATACTAAATAAATTCCTTCTCAAACATTCTTATTTTTTTAGAATCAAGTCTCTCTCTCTCTCTCTCTCTCTCTCTATATATATATATATTAATAATATATATATTAGTATTTTAACCAAGTATCTACCATGGGAGCGGAATCCTGTAGTGTCTAACAAGGCACGCTCTTTCCTGTTCCTCTCACAACCCATAAAGCTTGTCGACATAAGACTTCGAGCACCCAGACAGCTTCTTTAACACCTCTGGGCTTATTTTAATGGTTTTAGCAGGTAACAAATCAGTTTCAAGGCATTTTATCAAATTAATTATACCCTCCATTCAGGTGATAAATGAAAAAACGTTTACCTTTCAAATTACCTTAATACCCATAAAAATAATTACATAGGGAAGCAGGTGCACAAGAAAATAAAATCAGGAATGAATAGCAGTTAAAATGGACGAACATTTTGTACAATACAGTTCCGATGTTTAATAGACGAATATTTGTCGCACACACACACAAGTGTGTGTGTGTGTGTGTGTGTGTGTGCACACCTTTGCAAAACTGAAGTACCAACTTTTTTAAATCCATACATCTAAAAACTAATTAACCAAACCTAATTTAACCTAACCTTAGTGTTATCAAACCCAGATAGGCGCGATAATTGTTTCGGATGCAACCGAGATCGGGAAGGGTGTTTTATGTTAAGTCACAAAATATTAAAAGGTACTCGCTAATGTAATGTAACCTTAGCTAACATAGCGTAACCTAACCTAATCAGGACCAATAAAGCTTTTTTCTGACAGTAAAAATGTTTATAGAATTTTATATATTTTAATATTTCACGGTAACAAAAGTGTTACCTCATAAAAAAATTATCGCACTACATTGTTAATTATTTATCATATACTTGATTCCACTTATTGCCCAGCTACCTACGCACACCCACACCCACACCCCACTATCTATATATCTATCTATCTATATATATATATATATATATATATATATATATATAGAGAGAGAGGAGAGAGAGAGAGCGAGAGAGAGAGAGAGAGAGAGAGAGAGAGAGAGACGGCCAAAAGTAAGAGAACACACTTGAAATATTCATAAAAGTTTTATTGAAAAGAAATAAAATAAAAAAAAAATGGTTTACAAAAGAATACACATTTTGGAAGTATTTACAGCAATAAAGCTTTTCACAAAACCTGATCAAGTCCCACCGTTCAAGTTTTTGCACAACTGCAATCTTATTTGTACTGATCGGCAAACTCGTTGGCATATCTCTTTTGGCAAGAGACAATGATGACATTGATTGTTATATAAGAGTGCGAGGCTTCGTCTTTGATTGTACTCCATAAAAAGAATTCCCAGAGTCAAATCCAAAGACTGTGCTAGCCATTCTATTTGCCTACGCCAATCAACCTAGCGACCAGGAAATTTTTCGTTGAAGAAGTTCCAAATACGGGGGAGTAATACGCGGAGATTCATCTTGCATAAAGATGATCTTATTTAAATTTATTTATATATAGTGCCAAAGCTGGAATGAAGCCTCCGGACAAAATTCCAGCTCACCACACTAGCATCCGGGGCATTCAGTTCTCGCTTGATTGCAAACATGGGCATTCTCTGCAGCACAGTAAGCGCAGTAAACTTGAAAGTGGCTTCATCGGTCCAAATAATTCGGTCAACAAGTTTAGGAAGAAGTCGGAAAATTTAGAAACGTCGACAGTCATCAGAACATGCAACAGTGAGGGTGATACTGCTTCAATCGCAGACCCTTTGTCATTCGTTGATTGTTGTTTCTAGCCTGACTCAGCTCGAGAGAAGCTCTTGCTGATTACGCAACTACACACATTTGCCAGCAACTACACAGATGATGAAAACAATATCGCAGACCTTCTTTGCGACCATCTTCTGTGCCTTCGTCACAGCCTCTTTTACATCGTCAGCATTTGCAAAGTGTTTCTTTTACGGTAGAGATTTCAGTCGGAGAAAGAGATAGAAGTCATATGTAGTGCTAAGTCTGTTGAGTAGGGGAGGTAATGGAGTAGTGTCACAATAGACTGTTTTGCGAGGTATTCTTGGATCATGGCGGGTTTGTGTGCAGACGCATTGTCATGCAACCACTTCCAGTCACTTGAAACGCAAATCGCAGTCGACGAAATACATTTCAATACAGATCTTTGGTCACCTTTTTCAATAAAATCAAACTGAACGATGCCTCTTCCCTTTAAATCTGTTAAAACGAATTTTTTTTCGACTTCGATGACGTCATCAATTTCCATTCCGCTGATCGTCGCGTTCGGGGGATTACGCAGAAAAACCAAATCACCAGTTATGATTCTCTTAAAGAAATCACGATCTTCGTTTTGCAGTCAATGGGTCACCACAAATTGCCTGTCGGTGTCCCTCTGGTCAGCTATTAGATGCGTGGGAAGATGTGTGTGGGAAGAGAGTTTTACTTTTTACGCTGTTCAATTAACAACAGGACGAGAGAAACACACAAATTAAGGAAAACATCAATTAATGTAAACAGCAACATGACGCAATAATAAAAGCTAGCCCAGGCAGGTGGCATAATATTATCTGATGCTGCGCATACGCACTCCACTATATGCCAAATGCGCTTTATTCAAATTTTTTTTATTTAACTTCGTGCAAAGATACGAGACTATTCTGGGAATAGTCCCATGTGATTATATATACATATATAATATATATATATATATATATATTTGCAATGAAAAACATAGTTCCTACGTTTCCTGACTTTTGGCCCATCCTGTATAATGTTTAATGCTCTTTCGTTTGTAACATTTTCAGTCATGCTATTGTATATACTTTTATGCTGTTTTGATTTTATTTGTAACACGAAAATAAACAGTTAAGTTTTTGAAAAAAAAATGAAAATTTCAAAAGCAAAATTGTCCAAATAAAGTACATGATTTTACGACTAATTATAATTTGATCCGTCTGCAAAAATATATTGCGCATATTAATAATACCCATCACCGCTTAAATACCCTCACACATGAAAAATGATTAGAGGATGCTCAAAAGTGATGTTAGTAATTGCAATACATAAATTTCGAACTTAACTTTTTAACATTTTATTTTTGTATTTTTTAAGGGCAACTCCTCCAAAACTATGATAATGAGAAAAACAAACATTTCAACTGAATAAGAGTTCATATTTAAAAAAATTATGCGAGTTTCTACTTATATTCTCGTGATGGAAGTAAGCACCCGTAGCTCAGTTGGTCAGAAGACGCTAGGTCGGGAGTTCGACTCCCGATGGTGACAGTTAATAATAATCCAGAAGTTAGCGCAATGAGTTGCATTAGTTAGGCGTGAGCGATGTGCCAGGTAATAGTTCTCCTTACTGATTATAAAGGAATGGAGAGAGAATTGTTTTTCAGAATTCAGCGGGAAAGCGAATCGCGAGCATTGAAGGACGCAAAACAGGTTCCAATCTGTTTTAAAAGAGACGAATCCGGCGTTCATTCCATATAGCACAACGGCATGACAGGGAGCGTGTGTGTGTGTGGCTGTTCTTTTATAAACCACTAACTGACCATACGCCGTGTAACAATTTACTGATTTTTAAGTCTGATATGGAAGTAAAATGCCAAAGTATCCTACCAATAAATTCTATAAGAATAAATCACACGCACATATACAAGTATTACTTTACATACGATTTAGAAAGGAAAGTGGCAAAAAAACAACCCTCTCCAAATCAATGTAATAATCTGATAAATTGGAAATAAATTTATTTAAAAAGATCAAATTACTAAACATAAAAAAAAATAAGAGCTTATGAGGCGAATGATAAAGAAAAGAGCCGCCTTTGTTGCTCGCGCATATTTTTGCAAGAAGGGCGTGTCTCCAGGGCGATACCTTCCAAACAACCTATTAATAACGATCCAAAGGCCTCAGGAAAGCAGGGCAAAAACGTTTGGCAATCATTTCTCGAAGACAAGAGTGGAAATTAAAAGTATCACCAATATACACAGTATATCGCATCATAGGTATTGTTGGCGTAATATATATATATATATATATATATATATATTATTAGTGATGTAGGTCACATCCGCATCCGCATCCGCGGAACATCCGCACATTTTCTCGCATCCGCATCCGCGTCCGCACTTTGGACTGCGGATGTCGTGCGGATGTGGACCGTTGAGATAAAACGTCATTAATAAGCGGAAATTATCAAATTCTACTATATTAATAGAACTAGTTCATTGTGCGCAAAAGTGATGCAAGCGACAAGACGAGAGGCTGTTCTTGTATGAAGTTACTCTCTTGCAACCTACTTAGATCCACGTTACAAAGCTAAGTTATTTTCACCTAGTACATTAGAACGAGTTAAATCATCACTTGGCAAAGCAGTTGAAGAGCTTCAATCTCTTGAATCTGTCGCTTCGCCACCCACCAAAAGAATAAAAGTTTCAGTGACAGAACCAACACCTTCAACAAGCAAATCTATCACAGAATCTGTCTCTCAGTTTCTTGAGTCAAGCAGCGATGACGAGACCTACGCGATGTCAAAAGATGTAGTAAAAATGATCGAGAGCTATCACCAAGAAAAACGCCTGGCTGCATGTGACAATCCTATTAGTTGGTGGAAAAATACGCAGAATATCTATCCATACTTGAGTAAACTTGCAAGGAAACATTTAGCCTGTCCTCCAACAAACGTACCAAGCGAGAGATTATTAGCAGTGCTGGATTAATATATGATGAAAAGAAAACAGACTGGCAGCAGAAAAGGCAGAAAAATTAATGTTCCTTAAGCATAACCTTCCTAAAATTAAGTTTGAACATTAAACGATGAACATTTTAGTTTACTTTATTTTAATTACTCATTTATAAATATGCCTAATAAAACTTTAAACTTAATATAAATAGTTATCAAGCTAATTAAAGATCTCTTTCTATAAGGGTGGAGGTTGGGGAAAGAGGTCGGTGGGGTGCATTTGAGTTGAGTTCACGTCCCGCATCCTGGTAACACAATTATGGTTTCTAATTGTGGCTGAAACTCAACAAAATATAACGAATTTATTTGCAGACGAATTCACTAATTGATTTCTATATTAGTTAGATGCTTGATATTATTTTATATGTTCAGAGAAAAGTACAGCAATTATTGTACAATTAATCAATTATACTACATTATAGCTACAGCTCTCTCTATATAATAACTTATTATATACGTTAAACACAACAAATCTCGAATATATCCTAAAAAATAACGAAAATGTAGACATCCGCATCCGCGGATGTTGAAATCAAACATCCGCATCGCATCCGCGGATGTGAAAAAATGACATCCGCTACATCACTAAATTTTATATATATATATATATATATATATATATATATATATATAGGGCGTCCCAAAAAAATGTATACACACTTTAAATACTTATAAAGGCAGTGTTTATTAAAATACATTTCATTTTCAAAATGTAATAGAATCTACAGACATTATTTAATTGTTTTGTCAACGCCTGTTTTCAAACTGACGTCCGTTCTGGTCCAGGCACTGCTGATAACGCGAAGCAATGGAATCGCAAACATCACGAAACATTTCGTTTGGTATTTGTGTGCATTCTCGTTCAATGGCTGCTCTCAATTCAGCGACTGTTGCAGGTTTTATAGCGTAGACTTTGTCTTTTAAGTGTCCAATCCACATCCACATCGTGCCAAGTACCACTCGCAATACTCCACTCTTCGGTCCGGATCATCATCTTCATTAATAGCATGGACTAATCTTGGAATGTAACTTTTCCATTGACAGCGCTTCAAAATGCGTTGGACAGACGATTCTGAAATTCCTACCTCACGACTCGCTTGCCGCACAGATTTTCTTGGACTTTGGTGATACGTTTCCAGTACTCTTTCTTGCTCTGTGGGGCTTGTCGATGTCCGTGGTCTTCCGGAACGCTTCTTGTGGACATTCTGAACAGTTCCATCGGCTTCAAACTTATCTCTAATTCGAGTGATGGTAAGTCGCGTTGGTGGATCTGTTTGAAACTCCCTCCTAAACTGTCATTGCACTTCAACTGCGTTTTCACACTTCCAGTAGCATTTTAGAATGGATTTCCTTTGTTCAAAGCTTAGTCTGACTGCCATTATTAATTCTAATGGGTTTAACTTGGAAAGAAAGAAACATCAATTGAGCTATCAGCTGTTAAAGTGTGTATACATTTTTTTGGGACGCCCTGTGTGTGTGTATATATATATATATATATATATATATAACCAATTACTTTAATAGCAGAATCAACTGAGCCAATTATGACGTTTTAATAATAGACGTGATGGTTTGGTCAGGATATTGTTTGTGGTCAATCTTCAGCTAAATATATATTTAACAAAACGTGACAAAAGGTAAAAACAAATGACGTATTGAGCCCGTGACATAAAAGGATATAGTTAACACCCATCTGATATATACAACGCATAAATGTATGCTATGACGTAACAGCCTTTTTAGCGTTAAAGTTTGTTGTTGCCAAGGGCGGCTTTAATGGAACGCAGTTTAGGGTTCAATCGTCGTTGTTTTGGGGGTTGTTTAACCCCCTCCGTAAAGGCAAAGGTCACGTGACAGAGGAGATCTATATTTTTACGTGAGATCCGAACCACGGGTCGTTACATCATTTGAACGCGGAGGACGTTCACCCATTCAACTACTACTATTAACGCCACCTACACCCACTCTCGCTTAACTTCGTTAATCTTACAGGGAACAGTGTTATAACATGGCCATGACGAAGCCTGTTTGGGGTTTTGGGGGTTTAACGCTCATAATGTCTCGACCGAAGTTCTGTTCAAAAGATGACCCAGAAAGCCTAAAAAACTTATCCAAAACGAAGCAAGCAAAGAAAAAACGAAAAACCCTTTTAATTTCTATGTACTTCAAATATATTTACGCATCGTTTTGGTGTTTGATGGGGGTTATTTAACCTCCTTCGCGACGTGTAAGGTCATATGACGGAGGGGATCTACAGTTTTACGTGGGATACGACCCACGAGTCGCTACATAATCTGGATATGGAGGACGGTTTCCCATCCTCATACGATATTGGCCAAGACGTATCTGTTTACGCATCGGTCTGTAATTTTATATATATATATATATATATATATATATATATATATATATATATATATGATGATGATGATGATGATGATGATGATGATGATGATATATATATATATATACACGAAAAATTTGTAGAAATTCAATTAGAGAGTGCGAATGGTCATTTTATTAATGGATGTAAAATTGAAACCATCTCTTTTTCGAGTCTGCGAATAAATATTTGGAATATCATGATGCCGTAGAAAAATAAACGGACTTCTACGTAGGCATTTCATTGATGAAACATTCTAGAGACACTAATAAACTAACTTAGCTTAACCTTACAAAGTCCAACATAAACTAGCTAAATCTAACAAAGCCTATCCCAACCTAACACACACACATACACAGATAATATATATAAAATATTTCTTATGCTCTTAATAAATACAGCAGTATTTATTTATTTTTTATTTATTAATCCTTTTGTTTGTACTGAATTATGTTTAACCAAACTGGTGAAAGTTTCTTTATAATTATCATTACTCAGCAACCGCGACATTATTAGAGGGTCATTAAAATTATTTTGAAACGACTGCAGTAAATGTCTTATCCAACTCGCTTGATATACTGTCTTACAATTAAAAATAGTTCTTAAGTCTAGTGATTGTCTGTGTTTATAATTAACTCTGAAATCAGTGGTGAAGAACATACCACAATGCGGCAAAGCTATAAACATGGCTGACCTCAAAATAATGATCGAATATCATGTATGAACTTTACTATAAACAAAAAAAAAATAAAAAATATGTATCACGGTTTCATATTGCTAATAAGTTATTTTTAAGTAATTATAAATATAAACTTAAGTAAAATATACGTTGTAATTAATGATTAGTTCATTTTTTCCTCAAGTTTACACTTTTTTGTATACACATGGGGCCTACATATATATTTTATGGGATGAATTTCATAATTAAACACGTGAAATGAATGATTGATGCAAACCCACAAGGAAAAAAAAATGATTGTAAGCCCTTTCGTGTATTCAGAAGTACACCTCGTCAGGGAGGTGTACTTCTGAATACACGAAAGGGCTTACAATCATTTTTTTTTTCCTCGTGGGTTTTGCATCATATATTTTATGTATACATGTACAAAAAGTATAAATTTGTCAATATATACAAAGTACAATGTTCGTACTAAATAATACTTCAGAAAGTCCTTATTATAGTAATAATAATTTAAAATTAAAACAAAAACTATGCATCCGCAGCGAATGGTGCGAGATGCTGAAGGGTTCGAACGCAGGATAATTTTGAACATTTGTTTGAAAACAATAAAAGTAAACTGAATATAAGTAATATATACTTCTTCCTTGTTTATAATGTTTCAAACTCGTTACGAATTTATAATATTAAAATGTTATTACAAGACCCCTAAAATACTCTTCTTCAAAATACTGATGGTGTCTTTCTGCTTTCGATCAAGTTAATTATTACAACAGAAGTCCGTCTCCGCGAATGAATCAAGATCATATTTAACCGAACTAACTTTCATTTTTCACTTTCACTTTTCAGATTGAATTTTAAATGAGTTTCGTTCTAATTTTTTACTTTGACTTCGACTTTGATTTTTGCCTTTGACTTTCAGCTCAAATTTTCATTTTTTCTTTTATTTTTACTTCAATTTCGAACTTTGACGGAGTTTTCAGTTTTAACTTTGAACTTCGAAATTTGACTACGACTTTGATTCTAAATTTTATTTTCACTTTGATTTTGAATCTCAACTTTGCCTTTGAATTTGAATTCAAAGTTTGACCTTGTCTTTCAGTTCTATGAATTTGACACAAGGACCTTGTTCACAAATGCGAGATAAAAACTTTGAAAATTTTGGCAGATAAAAAACGAACCAAAATGCGGCTAATGTTTTTCATATATATATAGAGAGAGAGAGAGAGAGAGAGAGAGAGAGAGAGAGAGAGAGTGTGTGTTTGCTCTTACCTTATGCGCCAAGGAGACTTGAGCTGCCAAGTTTGCGGCTCTTTCCCAAAGAGCGGCCCATTTCTCCGATAATTTTGCGACTTCACGACGAACTGACCTGGTCAGGTCACGAGTGCTTTCCTCACCACGATAACGCGCATCACCATCTACTTCTCGACCAACTTTTAATTTAAAAAGAAAATTTCACATAAATAATTATTACGAGTTTTGAATCACTTCTAAATTTCCCAAATAAAACGTATTGAAAGATTCAATTCAAATTCCACAATTAAAATAATAATAATAATAATAATTAGGCAAAAACAGGCAACACCCGGAACTCGTTTCCCCACCTTGTGGGGGTGAATGTAACAGAAGGGTTACCCGAACACGAGAATGAACAGGATGAATGGCCGGCCTAACCCAACCGAGGCGCCAACAAGGCGGAAGCGAACCCAGAGCTTCATAGCCCGGGAGCCCAGTAATACTGTAATCAGATTTTTCTAATTTTACAATAAAAGGTATTCGAATCAGTTTCAATATTTCATCATATTTTTCATGTTAAACTTCACCACGTAAAATGTGATGTGATTAAAAAGAAACGTTCCAATTAATCTTTCTCGTATATAGAGGGTAACTTTAAAGTAACACTGGAAAACATTTTTATTCAATTTTAAAACAATATCATTAACTTTAAATGTGCGTTTCCATTAAAATATTATCCCAACAAGAATTTTTCAGTGAACAGACCAAAAGAATAGACCATGAAATTGATTCCCGCCTTAGTTTTGCGAAAGCCTCTATACACAGATTTAAAATCTTCATTTAACCACACTTCCAATTACTGTAATGAACTCCCTTCATTCAACTGATATTTACGCTCTCAAAAAAAAATAAATGTTTGCGTGTTTGCGAAATTGTAAATGATTATGGACGGGAACGCTTAAGTAAATAGCCCGAGACAAAACAACTAAAATAAGCACACCGTTCAAAAAATTAGTCACCCCTAATAGCACCGATAGTAGGAAGTTCAAGGTCACACAGAGGGCGCTGATGTAGCATTGGTAAGTGACAAGTAGCGGTGACGTAGCACACAGGATCAGATCTGTTTCGTGAGGTGGTGAAGAACAAAGTGTGTGTTGGATATAGTCTGCAAAATGGGTCGTGAGGCAGACGTTACTCAGTGGCAAAAAGGAGCCATCGTGTTTGGCAGAGCCCACAGACACAAAATGTCTGAAGTAGCCCAATTTGTTGGTGTGTCAACGCGTACTGTCCAGCGAGTTTACAAAGAGTGGTGTAGTTCGCAATCACTGAAAATCGACGGCGTAACTGTGGCCGGAAAACAATTCTCGACAATAGGGAGCGCCGCCATGTTTCTCGTCTAGTAACTGCAAATCGTTTTCAAACCAGAGAACAATTGCTCCAAGAAACCAATGAGGTTCTCCAGCGACCAATTTCCGAACGGACATTGCGACGAGAACTGCATGCGATGGACATCTGGAGCAGGGTACCACGGAAGAGGCCGCTGTTAACAGCAGGTCACAAATTGGCACGTTATAAATGGGCTCAGAGGCACAAAAACTGGACTGCGGCAGATTGGAAACGTGTAATTTGGTCCGATGAGTCCCGTTTTTGTTTGTTCTCCAATGATGGGAGGCGACGAGTACATCGCAGGTCCAATGAAGCCTTTAATCCTGAATGCGTCGAAGGTGTTGTTCAGGCTGGAGGTGGTTCCGTGATGTTCTGGGGATGTTTTTCGTACCACGAAATGGGCCCTCTCGTTCCAGTGACGATGAATTTGAACCAGCAGGCGTACCTCCGCATACTAAATAATGAATTGGTCTCTGCCTCGCCGGATTCGTGCGGTTATCAAGGCCAGAGGCGCCGTCACACGTTATTAGGTACATTCTGAGAGGGGTGACTAATTTTTTGTCCGGTGTGCTTATTTAAGTCAGGTTAAAGGTTGAACTGGGATCGAGTCGACTTTATCTAATTCAAACTTCTCTTCTGAAAAAACGCCTTGCTTCATCTGTCAGTGCAAACGCGTAATTAAAATTTTCCTTCGGGCGAGATCTGAACCAAGAACCGAAATAATGAATTTGAAAATTAATAAAAAATTAAGGAATTAAAACCGAAATTAAAATAAAAACTAACGAAAATAAGACTGAAATGAAATTAAAAGTATATAAAGTGTGCATCACTTCATACTTAACTTTCAATCGAAAATAGCAGCACTATTTTATATATATACTATATATATATATATATATATAATATATATATATATATATATATATATATATATATATATATATTATATATATATTACATAAAAGTTATCTCAGGGAATCATTCCGAGTTGTAATACATATATCGTAGAAGGGCATAATCCTACTGTAATACGAATCGAAATATTTTAAAACAATTCTAATCCAAATTCAATTTTTTTTAAGAAAGATTCTAATCCGACTGCAAATACTTAAAAGATATTCTAATCCTCATCAAAACACTTAAAAATATTCCAATCCGAATCCAAATATTTAAAAAATAATTTAATCCGAACCCACTCAAAAGTATTTTTGGTTTCAAATCCAAATCTGGGTCCTTTTCTAATCAGTTAGAACTGTTAATTATTTTGAGAGTAAACTGGCTCCTCTTACTACTCGTAAAGTTAAAACAATGACAGTCTATATTACTGTACTGCGTTGGTTACTGAATGAAAGAAATACATAAACACATCAGATGTATTTCACGAAGTTTGTAGACCAAATATAGTTAGTTGCCGAGCACGTGTTTCCTTGCAGTTAATTCTATTCAATTTTACAGACTTACATACCATAAAGAACGAGTGAATTTTTTTTTATTATGAAGCACAAGATTTCAGTCATTCCTAAGATCTTCAGATACAAACCGACAGAGAAAAAGAGGTACGTGCATTGTAAAACAAGGTACTTTGCTCTATGGCACGGGGTTTCCAACCTTTTTAGGTCGACGTACCATTCTAAGTACCACAGTCGGAAAGCTTGCGGGTTATTCATCTACAACTAATATTACCTCTTAACCCTTTAACGCCGGAATTGTTTGTAGTGTTAAGTTATGAATGCGTGTATTTGAAAGGTTACCAATATGTAGCGGTCGTCCTTTTAGGATTAAATACATTATCATTAAAGTAATTATCAGTTAAGAAGCTGCATATTAAAATCCTCTTAAAACCCTCCGCGTACCACAGGTTGGGAATTGCTGTTCTATGCAAAATTCACTTTCAAAATTTTCTTTAATTACAAGATTATATTTACCCAGAAAGGTTTATATTATCTTACATAATAATAATAATAATTACGTATTGTATTATATCTTTGTAGAAAGAGATTTATTGTATTGGAATTGCTGAAATGATTTCGTAACCAACTTTATTATATGAAAGAGCCTGAAAGTACACTTATACCAACAATGGTTTTTGGCAAAAAATTGTTTTAGATATTCTAACTCAATAAAACTCTAATTTTTAGAAATATGTAAATTTTTTAAGTACTTTTTATACGCACAAATAACAAAACACAAGAAATGAACTACGTAAGAGGAGCTTTACTCCGTTTGTTCCTTGGTTAAGAAGAACTACGAATTTAAGTAAATGTTTGAAACGACCATCGAATGCCCATCTCGACACTTCGGCTAAACATTTAGTAGCCAGTGATTTGCTATTAGTTTTAATGATATTATAAGAATATAATATGAAATTCTATTTCATTTCAAATTAATATCTGATTCGGTCAACATAATTTTTACGAGTTTGATTCCCAAAAGATTTCTTTAATTCAAATTCGAATCATCCAATTTTCGTAAAAATTTAAAATCTGAATCTACGAGTCATCAAAGAATCAAAATTAATCTTGATTCCAGACTCGTTCACTTTGATCGTACAATATATATATATATATATATATATATATATATATATATATATATATATACACACACAAAGGGGTGCTTAGCATTTTGCCACCCATAGGCAAGGAAATTGTCGCCACAGTGGCTTATAATTGTGCCATTTGATATCACTAGTTTGCTATTACAGGTTGCTGTTCTTTTTTATTTTAAATGTATTTGTGAATCCATTGAATTTCTTAGTGCTTATAAGTTATTTGTTTTCTATTTTTGTTTTCTTTACCCTATTTAGGTTGAAATACGACAAAATGTTCCGCCCTAGGCAAGTGCCTATTCTGCCTATACGTAATTCCGCACACACCACACACAACACACACACACACACACACACATACATACATACATACATACATACATATATATATATATATATATATATATATATATAAGAAAGAAATGAATCAAGGAATAGTGGTTATTATTAAGTGATAACTAACTAAAAAAGTATTTATAATTAGGATCATAATATACATTATAACATGATCACTAAAATAGTTATGCTTTAAATTGTGTTAAGCTTCGTTTTCTTTAGTATTTATCCGTTTTCTACGCACCTTCACTATCACTCGTATCGCTGAGGGGAGGCTCTGACGCTATGAGTTGTCGCCCGCTTTTCAAATTAGATTCAATGACCGGCTGCTTATCGTCCAAGCCTCTCCTGAAGACGGCTAAATCACTTTCGTATTTGGCTAGTATATTTACGTCCCCGACGAGAGGGCCTAATGCCGTCAATTCTGTGTCTTTCCTGATCACCCATTCTATAAGTTCTCGCAAAGAAAGAAGAAGGGAGTTCCAGTTCTCTGCTGTGCCTTCCAGTCGGTTCCTGTTATGAATACGAATGTGGATATAGAGATGGGTGAAAATATGCGAATCTTTCTGCCATTAAACAAAATAACTAATGCAACTTTCGCTTAATTCGTTATTGTTATTGTAGTCATGCAGATGTTTAGGTTGTGAAAATATATAATAGACTAATCATAAACAATGAGGCGCGTGTAAAATCCAAAATGTTCAGTGTTCAATTTAAATTTAACATTTTAAATATTTATAGAATTCTTCCAATACTAAAGGCAAAGACCTTCGTCGATCTAGGCTATATTAGGAAAACCAGTCCTATAAACTGGAACTGTATACATGACTCATACCTTCATAAACATACCGCAATAACGCAAAGTACACTTATTTACCGATTAAATAATTCACTCACTCACTTAAAAAAAAACTCCTTTCAACCGGTGAACAGTCACACAGACAAACAAAACGAACAATCCTCATTCATAAAAAGAATACATAACATAATAAATTGATCAAGAATACATAACATAATAAATAGAGATCATCACATCCACAAATTTATAGAATATTGGTACATATTTATCGAATTTGTATTCAATGGCACGTACTGTAATCAAAGTAATCTTGTTTAAATATGCCGTTCAAAAGTATGAGGGTTTTTCGAGCAAAATCTTTGGGATTCGTTTAAATTTTTACAACAAAAAATTAAAAAAAAACAGAAATAATGGACATGAAATAAAGTGCTAAACACCAAATTTGGTAGATTAATATTAAGACAATCGAAATTCCATTCCATTAATTTCTATCATTATAAATGAAAATGAAGATAATCTTAGAAATAAGACAAAATTAAGAATTGGTAAACGATAAATAATTATAATACCGACAAAAGATTAATTTCTATTAATACAGATGAAAAATTAGATAATCTTAAAATAATAGAAATAAAGAAGTTTTGAACATTAAATATGGCACATTATACAAGGTGGCCCATAAATCCCAATCGATTATAATTAAAGCGAAAATCCATCTAGCGGATTAAAAAAAAAATACTAAATTAATTTTTTTAAATAATCAAAAAATATTTCTAAACGTATTATAAAATTTTTGCTTTGTTTAATTTTTTGGTATTTTCCCTTTAATTATAACCGATTGGAACTTATGGGCCACCCTGTATATTCAGTGTAACATAATGGCACTTTCAAAAATATTATTTAAATAATTTTAGCCTGTACTTCATTTAAGACAATTTCGCATATGCTCTTGGCATATTTAATTTTTTAATGAAGTTGCACATTTTTACAAACGCGCGCGCGCACACACACACACACACACACACACACACACACACACACAAAAACAGCCAAGCATAATCGAGGCATTCTGATTCTTATGGTTTCGCTACTTCACCACCTGCTAATTTATGTATGTATTATAAGAACCATTTAATGGTTAAAAAATTTCCAATACGACAGTCTCAATACGACAAATCTTAAAATCAATCTATGAAACAGTATACGAACCTGATGGCTATGCTCTTATACTTGAGTGTATTCCAGCGATGATTCATCTCCCCCAGGCGACGGTGAAGAAGAATGGCTTCATCCTGGTTCTCCATAGTCCCAAGCAGCTTCTGCCCCGTGGCGTTGAGGCTGGCGAGAACATCTTTGTGGGATTCGATTTCGCTCTGTAAGTCCTAAAAGAAACAAAGACAAATGAAAATAATTGTTTTAAATTATGAAGTTATATTTTTAAAGAGTGTTTAATAAACTGTTTATATATTAATAATATTTCGTAATAAAATATAAACCAATGTCACGTGAAATAGTGAAAAGTATGGATAAATTTTAAATTTGGGGCCTACAAAAATAATATAACTCTTAAAGCCATTAATTTCCCTCTCAAAATAAAACAAAGATGGTACAATTTGTTATAAAGATGTGGTTTTCTCATTTTCAAATTATTGTGCATCGAGTGATATGGTTTGATATTAAACACTTTAAATATTTAAAACAATTCTTAATTAGCCTCAACTGTATTGAATACACGTGCATTTTTTTGCGATATTTTGTGAATTTGATAACTCAAAGTTTAAGGTTATAGTATAATAATAATAATAATAATAATAATAATAATAATAATAATAATAATTGAAATGAATTAAATCAATTGCAAAAAATAACATTAACTTAATCATAAGAACACCCTTAAATTCGTTTTCTTTTGTCTTTCTTAACAGAAAATGAAGATACAATATATTTTCTAGGGGAAGCTCTATTATTGCATGCTTTGGGTGAGCAAGTGAATCAACAACTCAACGAAGCTATCATTGAACGCAGTTTGAGTATAACGTCACAATAAAATAAGCAGTAACCATCATCATTATAATATATATATATATATATATATATATAATAATATATATATATATATAATAAGACTTATAACTTTCACTTTTATTAACTTTGGCTTATCCATCTTCGCATTTGCAACTGTTCTACATATACTTTTAATATTTTCACTAAGCTAATCGTTGTTTTCGGACATAGCACAATAATAAATATATAATAACTATATATCATTATCATAATGTGAAAGGATAATAAACGGACGATACATTAGGCCTACACTTCTAAAGTATAGCCGTCATTACATACATTTTGACACCCACCCTATCGAGTTTCCGCTCAGTCAGTGTAAAATTACAGATACACACGCAGCTTAAAATAGAATTGTTTTTGTATGTGGAAACAATAATAACTTGGGTTTTTAAATTTAATCTTCGAATTTGGAGACACAGACGTTAGGCTTATAAGGAAAGTTATTCTTTTTAAACCTACAAAAAAATAAAAAAAAGGTTTGGTTGAGATTGTGATCTCTAAACAAAGTTTTTATTTTCAAAAATAACATTATTTCAGTTTAGAAATATGAATTTGATGATGATATAGTTCGATGAAGTTACAATACATAGTTAAGTATGGTTCCTACAGGATGACTCACAAAAACGAAGATGCATTTATTATTAAAGTTCCATAGGAAACTTTTCTCCTTACCTCTATCAAATGAGATCTCAAACTTTGCTGGCGTTTCATTCTTTAAAAATATTAAATAAATAAATAAATAGAAAAAATATGAATTATTATTATGATCCCAGTCTTACGCTTACTGCGTACGAAACGATGAAATAAATGATTTTTAGAAAATTAACGGCAGTAAAAGAAAAACAAAACGCGCACTTCAACCGCCATTTGCTCGGACTGGGGCATTTTTGAACACAATAAAAGGAAGAATAATGGCACTTTCTTTCGGTTTTCAACCCGACCAAATCCACGAGCGGAAACATGAAAAGATGAAAAGTCTTAAAAATAATGAAAATAATGAAAATAATAATGAGAACGGGCCTTTAAAGCACAAATCATCGTAGGAAGAACGCGAGGAACCGCAGCTTCAATTTTAAACGTAACGAAGATCCACAACAGAGTGGGAAGCAAAGGGCTTCTTGGATTCCAAGAGTTATTGCTTCAATGGACTCTCATTGAAAAACCGTCACAAGATAAATATAATATATATAAATATATGAAGACGCGAAAGAGACTAGCAATGGCTCTTCAAAGGGGAAAAAAGGGGAGAGAATGAGGGGAGTTCTTTTGTTAGGGCAATTGGCAAGTTCATTCAGCGTTCTCCAATCCTTTGGCGGTTGCTGCAGGCAGTGAACGAAAAGATTTAGAACCACTATAACATATAATCTCTCTCGCGAGGAACGAAATTTATAGAGCAAAAACCATAAAGTGAGTCATTATATATATTTATTTTAGAGGTTTGCACGGGTACGTGTCGGGTATGGACTGAAAATATAGTATTTGGTTACGGGCATGGGCGAATACAGGCTTCAACTTTGTCAAATGTGTAGCGAATGATAAAAAATATATATTTTTTTACATATTTGCAAGTTTTTTAAAATGTTGCTAACATTAATTTTCTAGTTGTTTCTTGTCATGATACACGATTTCGATGGTCACACACACCTATAATACTATAGACGTCACAGTGTTATAGGTCGGTGACACAGTGTCAAATGCGGGCGGGGCGGGGCCGAGCCGGGTACGTTTTATAAAATTTTACGGGGCGGGTCGGATACGTGCTTCGCAATAAAAAGAACATAACTGGCTGGACCGCGCCGGGCCTGAATAAGTAGGCCCGTACAGACCTCTAATATACAGGGCGCTTCAAAAAAATGTTACCACTTATATGGCGCTAATATGTCACTTACAATTTGTATTTTTTTGTTTATGCAAGTATTTGTGCGTTTATGGGCTTGTTTTTAATAATAATAATGTCGTTTTTTTCAGGGATTGTGAGAGTGATTAATGAAAGAACCCCATTCACTGGAAATAGCTACAAGGTTTACATTAGAGCAACGCAGAAATCTGCGTTGCTCTAATGTAAACCTTGTAGCCATTTCCATTGAATGGGGTTCACTCATTAATCAATCACTCGCACAATCCCTAAAAAAAAACGACATTATTAAAAGCAAGCAAATAAACACGCAAATACTTGCATAAACAAAAGAAACCACACAAACTATAAGTGGTAAGCAATGACAAGTGTGCTGTTTGCAAATTAAGTAAACGCTTCGCCAGTTTTACAAAACACCCTTCCGTTTTTCTGTATACCCATTCAGAGTACAAATATATATATATATATATATATATATATAACGTAAAGAACGACGCTTGTATAGGAAAATATTCCGCGCAAGATGAGAGCGAGAGAACGAAACAAATGAAAAAATGAGGTAACCACCCGGGAATCGAACCCGGGATCTTCCGATTGCCGGTCAGATATGATAACCATTACACCACGGGCCTCACTCAATCAAATGCCGTAATTCCTCTACATACGCGCAGAAACCAATGCCCCAAGGGGGCACCTCCCGCATGCCGTACATTATATACATTTAAACTGCAAACACGCAGTATAATTAACGTAAAGAACGACGCTTGTATAGGAGAATATTCCGCGAAAGATGAGAGCGTCGTTCTTTACGTTAATTATACTGCGTGTTTGCAGTTTAAATATATATAATGTACGGCATGCGGGAGGTGCCCCCTTGGGGCATTGGTTTCTGCGCGTATGTAGAGGAATTACGGCATTTGATTGAGTGAGGCCCGTGATGTAATGGTTATCATATCTGACCGGCAATCGGAAGATCCCGGGTTCGATTCCCGGGTGGTTACCTCATTTTTCATTTGTTTCGTTCTCTCGCTCTCATCTTGCGCGGAATATTCTCCTATACAACCGTCGTTCTTTACGTTAATTATACTGCGTGTTTGCAGTTTAAATGCATATACAGTATATATATATATATATATATATATATATATATATATATGCCTGAAGTACCGAAGTAACGCTAACAATATTGTGCGATCTATAATAAAATTAAAGCGACGTCGTAGCCATTGTTCTAACCCTGCTTCCCGTCGATCAGTGAAATTAAGCGACATTGGATCTGATGGTAATTGGATGGGGAACTGTCCTTTGCGTCCAGATTATGTAGATCCCCTTCCTTATATGACATTTGCTGTTGCGAAGGAAATTAAACAACCCCATCAAAACAAACAAATGAAGTTAAACATACGTTTGTTCTATTATTCTTTATTAAATTTTTCTTTGATGAAGATTTGGAAATGCGTCAAAATCGTTGGTAGAATTTCATTTATAAATAAATGTCAGTTGGTCGCATTTTATTGTGCTCAAGTATAACTGACATTATTCATATTAAGTAACAACCAACTATCCAATCTTCATATACTGAAATCATTGCACATATTTCATCAGTTCATCATGTGATTTTTCTTTAACCAGATAAGTACACCAAAATGACACTCATTTGGATGAATTTCCAGAACTTCACCAAAAAGAATGAAAATTAATAACAGGAATATATATTTAATAATTAATAATAATAATTGTACTTTAATGAAAAAATTGCATGAAAAAATTGGTTAATAGTAAACACAAGATGTAAATATAGGCTAAAAAGTTTGTCACACACACACACACACACACACACACACACCACACATATATATATATATATATATATATATATATATATATATATATATATATATATATATATATGGTGTGTTGTGTGTGTGTGTGTGTGACAAAGTAAATACACACCTTCGGTTCCTTTCCATAGTTTTTTGATTTAATAATACAAATAAATTTAATAATAGATTTATCGAATCAATGTATTTAGAATCGCGTTGCTTTCTCCCTTGCATTACGTAAAGGTGACACACGTTCTGACATTCCATTGATGAACTTTGCCATTGCTCTTGAAAACAATCATCGTGGGTCTATTTACTTTTGTCAACCGTTTTATATATATATATATATATATATATATATGCCTTTCATCGCATTCCCGTCTTATTACCTTATTTTCTGTATGTATTAAATGAATAAAGAATAAAAATCATTGCAGGAAAAGATCCCCCGTTGGAAAATACCTCCCCGAGGAAAAAAATCCCCCAAGGGAAAAATCCCCCTGGAAAATATCCCCCGAGGAATAAATCCCCCATTAGTCATGAAACATATAAAAAATTATCTAGAAATAACATAACTTGTTGCTGAGACTCAAGTGAACGGTTAACAAACCAACCAACCATCATACTTAAAAAAGTTTCAAGACTGGTACATGGATGGAACATTTAGTGTACACCTACTTTGTTCTACCAAGTTGATCTATTATTAATTATAACATTGTTTGTTTCTGGAATAGTATTTACTATTTACTAATAGATTAATCATTAATCAGTAAATTAACATAAATATCATCAACTGTTGCTGCAAAATAGAAGTCAACATCTTCCTTCCTTGACTAATCAATTTTAAAATTAGAAAGAGCCGTTTTGAGCAGAAAACTGAGATTTGTTTATAAAAAACCTCTGAACAGGTAGCTAGAACAACGTGAAAAAAGTGTTAGCAGCTGACGAGGAAGCTTCTAAACAGTGGCTGCATCCTCCAGCGCAGGACACGTCAACGCGAAGAGGCGACGTCAAACCAAAACATCAACGCGCTGGTGGCCAAACTTCCTCAAATCTTCGTGCAGCGGGCTGTCTACGGTTGGCCAGACTGGCAGTCGACGGCCTGTTGCGTGGCACGGTCAGAGTGCCGATCGGCTCCCGGGGCCGGACCTATTCTCAGCGTGCTATTTTTTCAATTACAGGGAGCAATTGTGTGCTCCCCGAACTACTCTTACTCTCTGGCGACATTAAGACTAATCCAGGCCCCACTACAACTTACACATGTCACCATACACAAAGACATAGACACAATAGCACCATGAGACACATACAGAAGTATAATATTAACATATTACAGTACAACGTAGATGGCCTCACAAACAAAATCATGCAGCTTAGGGAATTCGTACACAAACAAACATTCACATAGCACTTATACAAGAAACAAAACTAAAACGAAACACGAAACACAAAACACCCACCATCCCTGACTTCACGGCGATCCGTCAAGATCGTACTGGGGGTAACGGGGGTGGACTCATCACTTACATACGTAAAAGCATTAGCTACACTGATGCTACCCAAAACATTACAAACACAATCCAAGCAGATAACACGATAGAAATACAGGCAGTTAACATTAAAACACGCGCAAAACACAACACCACACTAATCAACATTTACATCCCACCAGATAGTTCACCTCAGGTGCCAGCCAATTACAATCCACAGTTACACAATCTTGCCTCTCTTACTAATGTCATCTTAGGAGGAGACTTCAACGCCAAAGACACTAGTTGGTACCTGCACAACCAAAACAACACCAGAGGCGCCAACATAGCCACACAACTAAACAGCCTCTTCATTTTTAACAATACAGAAGAACATACACACATACCACATCAAGCAGGATACTCAAACTCCTCCCCAGACATAACGTTCTGTTCCCGCTCACTAGCAACACATACACAATGGAGAACAGAAAAACAACTGTCATCAGACCACCTGCCCATCATCATTACAACACATTCTACACTCTGCCCCAACAGCCTTAGGCACACTTACAGAAATTACAAGAAAGCTGATTGGGAACAGTTCAAAATACAGACTGAGGAACAATTCACCACATTAAACAGCACACCCATCATAAACATCAATACAACACTCAAGACATTTAATCAGATTATCAATAATGCAAACAAATACATACCCAAGGGCAACATTAGGAAATACAACCCAAATTACACTAGAGAAATAGCCCACCTCATAAGGCAACGTAACAACCTCAAATATAACACACAAACCCACACACAGAAGCCATAAAACAGCAAATACAACAGCTCAACACAGAAATAAACAACAAACTCAAAGAAAAACAAACAGAAACATTCAGGGAATTCATAACAACACTAAACCACTCCACAGATACATCCAGGCTATACAAGACTATAAACAGCATTACCCACTCTAACAGCGGCATTCACACCTCACACGCGGCTATCTGTCGCAGCCAAAATAATATCCCAACATACACACAACAAGCTAACATTCTAGTTAATCACTACGCAAAGATAAGTCACTTAAACAGAGACAACAACCAGAAACACGCAGACAGACAAACAGCCAGACACAAGAAAACCTACAGACTCGACACGACCATTACACCCTTCAATACAGACCAGACCACCAACATCATCAAAAACATTAAGAATTCGAAGGCTACTGGACCAGACAACATATCTAACATACACCTTAAACACTTGGGCCCACAAGGAATACTAGCTCTCACAAATATCAGCACATATTCATACCAACACTGTATTATTCCTGACATATGGAAACAAGGTAAAATTATTACACTACTCAAACCAAACAAAAATCCAACAGAACCAGCTTCCTATAGACCCATTACTTTACTATGCCCACCTTCCAAAGTAACAGAAAGACTAATCTTACAATCACCAACCCACACATTCCACTATCGCCTACTCAACATGGATTCAGACCTCACCACTCAACCACGACATTACTCACTAACCTCACGCAGCACATCATGGATGGCATCAACTCCAGACGACCAGCTCAACGTACACTATTAGCAACAATAGACATTAGTAAAGCATTTGATGCTATCCCACGCTTCCCTCTCATAAACAAAATACTCAACACAAACATGCACAATAACACCAAAAGGTGGCTGAGCAACCATCTCTCAGGAAGATACATGTCACATTTAATGGCAAATCATCCAAAAACAAGCTTTTTCCGAACGGGGTCCCTCAAGGCTCTGTTCTCTCACCAACACTCTTCAACTTATACATGCATGACATTCCAACACCCATAGATAACAAGCTTACCTTATCATCATATGCAGATGATATCACTCTAACATCCACCCACAACAACATCGACACCGCTACAAATAACCTACAAACATACATAAACAGTATACAAGACTGGCTCACACACAATAGACTCAAAGTAGCGCCCACAAAATCAACCATCACCTTGCTTACAAGCAACACAAAAGAACACCAGGTAATTCCACAGCTTACACTAAACAACATCAACATTCCACACACTCACAGAACCAAAATACTTGGTGTCACATACAACACATCATTATCTTTTGCAAACCACATTCAGGACATTAAAAACAAATGTACGTCAAGACTTAACACGCTTAGGGTACTAACAGGCACAAACTTTGGACACCAGCAGGAACAACATCACTCATATAAACAATATATTCGCTCAGTTATGGACTATGCTAGCCCATGTTGGGCACCCATTATCTCAAACACACATAAACACCTTACAAACAATACAAAACAACGCACTTCGTATCATTACAGGATGCACTCAAACAACACCAATAGAACACCTGCACACAGAAACAAAAATACTAAAAGTTAGGGAACATTTAGACATGAGGGGAACACAATTCATGGCAGCAGCGACAACTAACCCACAACACCCTTGCCACTACATGTACAATCGTGCACCAACACCCGCACCATTAAGGTAACACCAGAGAGACATTATAACCAAATACTCCATTCCATACCACGCCCCACAGACATTACACAGTACAGAAAACACATACACACAACCTAACCCACAAAGCACTGACACGACTCGGTCCGAATGTGGTCCTAGGTGCGAAGCCGCCACCCATTAACAGGTCAGAGACCAGCCTGAGTAGATCGGATCGAGTTAACTTAGCACGATTCCGATGTGGACATCACCCCAACTTACGGACATATAAACACAGACTAGACAACTCCATAGACGACACCTGCCACCTGTGCCAGGACACACCACAAACAATTGAACACATTATGACAGACTGTACCGCTCTAACACAACAACGAACACAACACAACATCACTAGTGCGCTGAACCTCTGGTCCACTCCGGAGAGGGCGATCGGTTACCTGCGTGCCGCCGGCTTGCTCGATCAGGGTGGGCTGATCGGCTAAACAACAACAACAACAACCAAGTATACACCATACATGCTTTTATAGCTGGCCGTGCGATTCCTTGCATTTATTCTCTTCTGCCAAATAAAACTGAAACAATTTATACATCACTTCTCGAAAAAGTGAAAAATTTAAGCAATAATTTGAATCCAAAAAGTATCATGATCGATTTTGAAAAAGCTATGATAAACAGCATCAAATTAGTTTCCCCCTGGTAGAGGTTAAGGGTTGTTTTTTTCATTTGAGTCAAAATATTTCTAAGAAAATTCAAGAAGCAGGCCTTTCAAATTTGTATAAAATGACTCAAAATTTTCGCTGCAAATGCGTATGATTTCAGCATTAGCTTTTTATCCCCCAGACAAGGTCATCGAAGCTTTTGAAATTCTAGCTGAAACGTTGCCTGAAGTCGCAAATGACGTTGACTACTTCGAGGACACATACATTGGAAGACCAACTCGAAGATGCCGAAGACCTCCAAGATTTGAAGTAAGCTTTTGGAACATGTTTACAAGAGCGCAAGATGAATTACCGAAGACGAACAATGCTGTGGAAGGATGGCATCGAAGTTTCCAAGCAAATATTGGTTGTTCACATCCAAATATTTGGGCTTTTATAAGGTGCATTCAAAAGGAGCAAGCTATACAACAAGTTTATGCTACTCAAGCTATGGCTGGTCACCCTTCTCATACGCAAAGAAAAAAATACAAGAGTGCAGTAGCTCGTATTAAAAGTATCGTAGATGATGTTGATAACCGATCCATTATAGATTATCTGAAAGGAATCGCCTTCAATCTAAAATTTTAAACACGGCATTTTTTCACATACATTATTTATCTATTCATTTTAATTGTGTTTCTTAATAAAGAATAAATTTTATTTAGCATTATCTGTATCCTTATTTCTCATGACTAATGGGGGATTTATTCCTCGGGGGATATTTTTCCAGGGGATTTTTTCTAGGGGGATTTTTTCCTCGTGGTTAATTCTATCTCCTTTGTAATAAAAAACGAAAGAATAAACTTCATTTTTTTTATTTTGAATTTAATAGGCCTGTTTTAATATCGAAATTCATATCTCATTCGATTTCACAGACTGATACAACATCTCAATTTACGGAATAAGCTGCTTTTTCAGTATGTTATTTCTCTCGTCCAAAATTGTGCAAATGTGTTTTGCCTTATCTATCTTCTTTACGCAAATCTACACAATTCACAGTTCTTCCTACCTACCGAATTGCATGAAAACCGAAGAGGACTAAGATAATAAAATTAATGTGCCAATAGGTCTAAAAAGAGCTCGGTGGAGCGTTCCTTTCATAAATCCTAATAAATGGAATTCAGTTCGCAATCAAATTACCCGCTATATTTGCATTGAAAAAATACTTGTGTGTGTGTGTGTGTGTGTGTGTGTGTGTGTGTGTGTGTGTGTGTGTGTGTGTATAAAGTCCGACTGCAAATTCAATTATGAACAAAAAGCAAAGAATAAAAAATCACTAAATTTCTATTTGAATGCATGAATTAGATTATAGAATACAAGACACTACAAATAACTTACAATAAATAACGAATAATTTACAAAAGACAGGCCACCATTTAATATTTAATGTGACCTCCTCGAGCATGGATGATGGTTTTACATCTCGAAGGCATCAAAGAAGGCATTCAAGCTCTTTGCTTTTCGAACAATACGCTACATGGGCTTGATAGCTTCACTTTTGAAGTTTTGAACATCATTATTTAGTTATTTCCACAAATGCTCAATCGGGACTTTATGATAAAACTTCAGCACTTGGATTCTCCAGTCTGCTACTGCCTCTTCAAGTAAACCTTGTTAAGTATTATAATAGTTTTTGGATCGTTGTCGTGTTGAAAAATGAATACCTATCCAATTGCACGAATTGCACTTGGCAGTGCACACTGAACCAAATTTCTGTGGTAGTGCGTCTTATTCATTTCCCATTGCTTTTTATTACATCACCCGCTCCAGCTATAAGCTGAAGCAATTCTACATCATAATAGAACCACCAGCGGGTTTCCATTCATTACGCGCGTTTTGATGTTTCTTTGAAAACCCAAACTTCTTATCCTTATTTACGTCATTACATTTCGTTTTTTGACAACACCCTTTTCTTCCAATCTACCTTCTTGAAGCCTTCTTTAGCGGTTTCCTAAGGAAAGACTTTGAGTAAGACGATCCTGTCTTGCAGCAGTTATCCTTGGACGACCTTGTCTGCTACGAGTAGCCAAACTTCTGTTTTCCTTCATTGCTGTAGGTTCTTTGAACTGCTCGTTTAGATGTTTTTGGTTCAATTGCAATTTCTCTTTGGTTGTTGTCCATTTGTAGGGCGAGTATTTCGGTTCTTACTCGTAATTCACTTATTAACCGTTTGATCTTAGTGGCGCAGAGAATTAAGAGATATTTTCCTAAAATATGGGAAAATTATAAGGACCAAAAAATAAATGACGCTTTATTATCTCCCAGCATATCTGCCCTCGTATAAGTATTAAAACGAGAAAGTAGTAGTAATATTGTCTATGGAGGAAGTGGAAGGATTTTATCAAACCTACACAACTGTTGAAACTATAGACTGCACTAGAGGCATTTGACCAGGATGCTCCACAATTATACACATTAAAAAAAATGCCGTGCATTTCCTAGAACAATTTGGTGAGCGTGCTAAAATCAGTAGGCTGCATCCAATTTCCAGCACAACATTATTTGAGTACAGTATGTGAAGTTTAATCCAGATATAACTAGTTCTTTGGAAAATAAAAGGTTTTCGCTCAAAAGATTAGTATACTATACGTAAACTAATCCTATATTCGGTTGGTTTGTTCCATCTGTCTCAATTATACAAGTTTGTATGATATGATATATATACATGAACAAGAAGACTCAGATTTATGATTCGTAATACAGTATACGAGTTGTTGTCAATAAATGCACAGAAGTGTTTCATTAAAAATACAGTTAATAAATCCCGCGCATTTATTGACTGTGTATATATATATACCGGGTGTCCGAGAATTATCTGTACAATTTTTGGCTGTTATTAAAAGTCAACCATGAAGTGTAGAAATTCCAGTGTTGTCCCATTTTACAGATAAACTCATTAAGTTTTTTCTGATAACAAGTTTTGACAAGTTTTTTCTTTTTGTACGCGGGTGACAGACATTAATGATTTAAAAGCAAGAATCACAGCTGCTATTGAGCGAATTGATGTGGATATGCTGCAGCGTACATGGCAACATTTGGATTATCGATTGGATGTTTTGCGAATCACTGATGGTGCACATATCGAATGTTTGTAACAACGTTACTTTAATAAAAAAACTTTTGAAAATACAGATTCTAAATAATCTTGTTTAAGAATTTTACGTGTGTTATCAAGAATTTTATTAAAAGATGAAATTGTACAGATAATTTTCGGACAAACTGGAATTTCTAAAAAACTTGTCAAAACTTGGTATCAGAAAAAACTTAATGAGATTCTCTGTAAAATGGGACAACACTGGAATTTCTACACTTCATGGTTGACTTTTAATAACAGCCAAAGCTTGTACAGATAATTCTCGGACACCCTGTATATATATATATATATATATATATATATATATATATATATATATATATATATGTGTGTGTGTGTGTGTGTGTGTGTTTGTGCCCTAGTTATAGGCACCACTTTTTGTAGGGTCCTAAGTTTGGAAATAGGCTGTAATTATTAATGATTAAGTACATGATTATGTAGTTGATTAATATTAGGGATCGTCATTTGATATTTCGACTCCCAAGGAAAAGAATAAACTGCACGGCTTTCTTTTAATTAACAAAACAAATAAATGACATCGTGAATAAACTTAAAATTGCAGTGGTTAATAGGTATGGTACTTACACAAAAGGCACCGAATATAAAACGTGTTACAAACGGCTTGACCAGCTATGAATTAATTGTTAGTATGAAAACAATGTCAAGTACAACAATAGATAACAGTTACATTAAATGTACACTAATACGATAATTACACACGACACAGAGACGAAAGCGTCGAATTGTTTATAGCTCGATGAAGTCCTTATAACGGAGGTTTAGGTGGTAGCTTTGCGGATAGGGCCTATCGCGGCTGCACCACAATAAAGAGTGTCTACTTTCAGCGGGATTACAATAGGTGAAGGACGCGAATTAATTCATTACAATAGCCGGAGGACGGCATGCGGGAGCCTATTCACA
This sequence comes from Bathynomus jamesi, assembly GCA_023014485.1. NCBI lineage: Eukaryota > Metazoa > Arthropoda > Malacostraca > Isopoda > Cirolanidae > Bathynomus > Bathynomus jamesi. Next base: position 242,956 of record JAJOZX010002274.1, read on the forward strand.
AAAGAAAAGGCACTGAATTAGATAAACTAAAGGCGACTGTGGGCCTATTCACAAGAACACTTTCACTGAGTTAAAGTCGGCGAACGTGAGCTCCAAGGAAAGACTGAAGGAAAACTTTCTTTGAAATAGGCGATGAAATGTTGGCCTATGTACGCATAATTATAACCGAGAGACGGCTTCGTCTTAGATTCGTCTTAGAATTAATTTCGTGTGGCTGGATACCAAATGATCCCAGGAAATGTTGGGTTACACTCCCTCCATAAGAAATTCATTTTATTCAAGATCAGCGTATCAACAACTGTTTTCAAGAGAGTTAGGATATTTAGAGAAGTGCTTAAAGAGGTAATTTTCGATCATTGTCAGCCAGCCTTAGATTCTATCACTCACAAAAAAAAAAACCCACCTGTTCAAGGCACTGGTTAGGCCACACAACTTCTTAGTCACTCACAACAATTCAGCTCACAGTGAATCCAGGATACATCAATAAAACGCGCGCACAAAGTAAGAGACGACGCCATAGGCACCAAACTTTCCACCGTATCTCCAAAATACCAGCACTAACGTATACACACACAAACTACTCTCAAAACAATCGAAAAACTTGAGCTTGACCATACACGTATATCAACAAACACAGACACAGAGACAACATACTTCAACGCTTAAAAGACAAGTACAGAACCACAAAAGACATTATAAAACTAGATTCATACGACGTCTACAACTCTATACAATAATGCAAACCTTCGGGAAGTCAAAGAAAAAAAAAATGGTGTCAATAATCCAGTAGGGTTGAAGCACCTTAAGCAGAAAAAAAACAAAGCAAACCATGCCCATTCCAAGAAAAGAAAACGCCACAGCTAAGATTCCACAAACACGCATCCGCAAAAACACCACCTTTTGTAAATCACATTATATAGCACATTCAGCCCTTTTCCCTTAGCTAGAGTTCACCCTTTTAATTCCTCTTCATTATTAGGATTTAGGCTAAACCTTGAGCTAGTATCTCCAAATAAAAAGCAGTAGTGGGTGTACAATCTATCCCACTTTCTCTCCATTCTATTCCTCCCAAAGATATTTCCGAATGGTGCTTTACACTATCGCTTAATCCTTTAACTGCTCCAGGGTCTTAGGGTCTTTGTTAGCCTTAGCTTCTGTAGATCTGTAGATCATTGAATCAGTGTGATGGGTTTCAGTGATCGACAGAAAACTCAAATCGAGTATACTCGATCAGAGCACCACAGGAAGTTATATCAGAATCGAGTAAATTCGATAGGAGCAGTTAAAGGGTTAATATTCTCATATGTTTCCTCTTTCTATACTGTGAAGTGCTCAGTCCCTCAGTCGATCTCGGACAAGCATCGCCAACATTTGGGCTTTGCTTCCTTCGTCCGACCTTCACTCGACTTCCCTCGGCTCCGCCTCACTGGACCTTAAATTCTCGCTTCTCGTTCAGCATGGACCTCATCACTGTTGTAAATCTGCAATTTCTTTAATTACTGAACAGCATCTTCAACCGCCGCTCAACTACTTCAGTCGCGGGCACATTCTCCTCGTCAGTTCCTCGTCACTGAAGTGATTGTATAAATTATATCCTATTTGTATACCTATACCCTTTGTATAGGGTGTATTCTGTATATATCCTATTTGTATACCTGTACCCTTTGTATAGGGTGTATTCTGTATATATCCTATTTGTGTACCTATACTCTTTGTATTATTTAAGGGGAAATATGATTTAAGGGGAGATATGATAAAGATATGTTCAAAATGTTTTCAGGTTTGGACAATTAAGACTGATAGAAAAACTCGAGGGCATAATATGAAAATCAGAAAACAGACTTGCAGACTGTACCTACGAAAGTACTTTTTTAGTCAAAGAGTAGTAGATATTTGGAATGACTGCTGCCATATGATGTAGTAAATAGTATCTCCTTAGTTAGTTTTAAGAAAAAATTGGACGTTGACTTCAAATTGATATTTTACAAAATTTTATCATAAAGTATAGCTTTAGACCGTTCATGACTTGGGTAACCTCGATAAGTCCAAGTAGCCTCAATTTTTCTGTAGTTTGACTGCAAATAAAAATGGTGACTCAAATCATAGTTTTCTTGTAACCTTTGGTTAGCTTCCGCCCGAATTGTTCAGTCTGACGAAGGTCAATCTTTCCACTCCACCTTAGACCTACAGTTTAACGTGGAATCCGAACACCCGACCAGCAGCCCAGCGTCGTAACCACTAGGCCACCCATTTATCTACCAACCACTTTCTTTATTGTGTGGAAGGATGAACAGCTGGGTTTTGTTGCGCGCCGGCTGCCGTCAGCGGGTCTCGACCCGGGGCCGATGGATTCGTAGTCAGCGACGCTAACCACTACACCACCGAGGCACATATTGTACATGGTAATACACACACACACGTGTGTGCGTGCGTGTGTGTTTTGCAACCTTTACTTTCAGAAAACCTCTCCTTGCACCTCGTGTTCGAAAAAGTTACCATAAGACATTTCCATAAAAATAAGTGCCATGAGAATTTTTAGCGTTTTATGCGCAATTTGCACAAAGAAAAATAACGCGACATGAATATCAAGTTAGAAAAGAAATCCACCAGAAATATTACATTCGTCATTATATATATATATATATATATATATATATATATATATATATATATATATATATATATATATATATATATATATATATATATATTCTTTCGCTAAAGGAACAAATTTAGTATTTGCGAGAAAATGAAAGCAGAAAATGGCAGTCGTCACTTTTCCACCTGACAGGCTAACGTTAAAGTAAAAGAGGCTTTTTGCCTTCTATTTATTTCACTTTCTCCTTCGGCTAAGCTGGATTAAGATTCAGGCGGTATTGGCCCAACCATAAACCATCTGAGCATATATCCAGGGATCCGAATCGATATCATGTGTCAATTTTTATACGTTCCATTCTTGGTTTCAATTCACTGGATGCATATTCTTTATCGTTCCTTTTGCGGAGGAAACCCACGAACTGGATGCACTGTATTCAAGCCCATGGGCTAACGTGGGTTGCTGTTGTGTTAGAGCAGCAGCGATTAGCATTGATTGATGGTCTCGCAATAGTGAGAAAAAGTGAAGTAAAAATATTCATTATATATATATATATATATATATAGATAGATAGATAGATAGATAGATAGATAGATAGATATCCATAATCCAAATTGCGTCATTAAAACTTTAGTACTTATTTTTTTTTTTACCAGATTCACCAAAATAGCTGAAGGGTTTCTTCATCTAATTTCTTTTAAAATAAATTTATAAGTGAAGCCAATACGAGAGCAGGAAAACCAAAATATTTCACTTTACAAAATTAAAAATTTACCCGCCAAAAAATTGTTTTTCTCATATTAATTATATAGCTTGAGGCATTTTAGAAACGAGGATATTTTCTTTTACACATTTAAATTGAATTCAGATACAGTAAATAAATAACAGGTTTGGTACGAGTACGTATAATAACTGTACATCAGTAATAAAACGGATGTATTAAATCCTACTTAACAAGTTCTAGGGTGATGTAACTCTTTTAGCCAAAGCCAGTCTTGGCCAAAAGAGTTGCATTTCCCTTTGTATTATTTATTTATTTATTTATTTATTTACTATGTGTATGTCCCGACTAACGTCATTGCAAGAAAGTTTTAAATTACATTATTATTATTATCAGAATTATATCTATAAGGATTCTTCTTTTATTTTCCAGGTTCCAGGTTCCAGAAATTGCTCACTTGATCCTGCAGATCAGCACACGTTTCCGGTGCAGAGCCTCTACACTCTATCTCCTATTATGTACGTAAACCTTGACTGTCAACAGTAAAGGCTGATGTATTGAATTTCATACCACTTTGAACTTTAATTAAATATACTTACCAAGAAACTGCAAAAGTTGAAAAACTAAGTTAGATAAAAACTAATAGAGCAGATAATTATTACACCAAATCTTTCTGAGGAAGTTCACAACTACTGACAAGTGTTAGTAAATTCATTATCAGTACTCCGAATACATCAATGATGTTACGAGTAAATTTTCTTAACTCGCAAAAAAACTCCGCCCTACGGGCTGGATAGTTTTACTAATTCATACGGAAGGCCGTTATTACCCTTTGGGCAATACATATTTACTGTACAGTCATGGTACTAATATGTGTTGGTATTATAATCTAGAATATTGTTTAGGAAACATGTTTTATTCTTGACAAAGAAGAATGCGACGTGAATGTAAAAAATCCCAATGGCCTACTTTGTAGCCAATTTGTTACACACTAACATTACTAAAAATTACAGAATTTCAAAGCAATTTTTTTTTTTATTCAAGACAATTCTCCTTCACGTATCTGCTTTTGGAGAGAACCCTTAAATTTTCTGATTTTCCCGAAAACTCGGCTCATGGAAACGTAAAGTTGACCGTGCGAGAAGATTTGAAATTTTTTTTAAGCGAGTTAGAGTTTAACATTTACAATTAGCTCACGAATCACTTAAATTTTAAATGCGACTTCACAGATTTTACTTGAAATTCACGAAGCAGTTAAATTTCAAATACAACTAGTCACATTTTTGTATTTTGACCTATCATGGCTTCCGATGCGTAACTAAAAATTTCGATGGCTACATTCTTTTCTAAATTTATTCACGAACTTGATTTTTTTTCATTCCACGAAAGTGTATGAAACTGTAGAAGCGTGTTGGGGCTCGGTTTATTTATAGACTTTAATGACAGGGAAGGCCACCAGTCCACGCTTCTTCAACATTTTATATTTTTTGAATAGCCAGAAAAGCAGAACAACTAATTCACGGAAAAAAGCAACTATCAAAATTCTGAGTTTCACATCCCAAGACGAATGGGTCAAAATCTTTAAATTTAAGTGCTTCGTGTTTTAGCATATACATTTTGGGGTGGATAAATTGATATAAAATTTTTGGGAAAACACCCGATCTGAAAAATAAGTTGCCAAAAACCAAGGGTGGGAAGCTGATATCGATATCAGTTCGAGTTTTTATTTCAGTTTTTGCTAAACCAAAAAATCAATTTCTATTTCAGTTATTCAGTTTTTTTCAGTTTCATTTTTTTTTCCGGTTTTCAGTTCCCCCCGATTTCAGTTTTATATCGACATTTTATTTGCTACAATAAACTCAGATATTTATTTAACTTAATATATATATATATACACTGTAGAGTCATATATTCCTTATGATGCCTTTTGCTATTGATCTGATTTTATATCATATTGTAAATTGCGGCTGATATTTTGTATCAGTAAACTCGTTAATAAAATATCAAAATATATAATAAATTAATATATGTTTTTTGTTTACAGCTGACTGTAGATCACACTTTAACAATTATTTAGGAATAACTTAATCGAAGCTAAAAGTACAAATTAAATCAATCTAAAATTACTCTTTTTAATAAAGGCACCAATTTAATAAATACATAAGCTGATTTATACAAATTTAACTAATATGGTGTAAGAGTAGATAGTAGTTATAAATAGTCTTATAAAACTTAAAACAGTATAACAAAAGCAAATAAAGGTATTAAATATTGCAATAACCGTATTTTAATTAATATTCAAGTTAATGATATTTATTTAATATTTCGTGCAAATAACAAATTAATATATCTTAATGTATTAAATATTGTATCGCGGGTTTTCTTATATGAGACCCAATTATATATATGGGTCCATATATATATATGGGTCCATATATATATATATATATATATATATATATATATATATATATATACTGTATATATAGTCTGAATGTTTTTTCTTATCTCTTATCTTAACCAGGTCAAAATCCGTTCTTTTTTAATATTGATTCTTAATTCTGTTAAAAAAAAAAAATTTACATTACAAATTAACATATTTAGATTAAAAACAAGGAGTGAATTTCTTTTTAAGTACTTAACAAATGCTCTTTTTTATTTTATAAAATTGAAATAAACAATATCGATTTCCATTTCAGTTTTAAGTTTTTCATTTTATTTTATTTTAGTTTCAATTTCAGTTTTGGCAAAATTTTTATATTTCTGTTTTTTTCAGTTTATCGATTCCGGTTCATATCGGTTCCCCACCCTTGCTAAAAATACTCCAGGCGTCCCAGAGGATGCTGTCACCAAGTTTCATGAAAATCGGTCCAGCCGTTTAGACCTGAAAAGGAGACAGACAGACAGACAGACAGACAGACAGACAGACAGACAGACAGACAGACAGACGGTGAATTATGGTATTCATGATGATGATACCCCCTCTCATTCCAAAAATAATTTGAGGTGTTTCAACTCCTCTGGCCATAGCTATATATGACCCAGGTGGATTGGTTTTTCACCTCTCTATTCAAAGTAGTATTTTTTCAGACTGCCTTAAAAAGACTAGCGTATGGCCTATTTCTAAATCAGGCAATAAATCTTCCCCTTCATACTACAGATTCATCTCGTTCCTTCCAACAATCAGTAAACTACGTGAGAAAGTAATACATAAAGTATATTCAAATAAAAATATATTAAAACAAAATAATAAACAACAATTCGGCTTTCTACAAAAACACAAGGCCGATGACGCGATAATCCCTAGTTTAGAATAACTTTATAGCAAACTAAACGACAAAAAATATCACTAATCATCCTACTTGATCTGGCTAAAGCTTTTCACACAGTGCTTCATAACATACTCTCAAAGAAATCGACCATTACCGCTTTAAGGTATTACCATCAAAACGATTGCTGATCCTGTTTCTCATTTATACATAAATAACTTCCACCGATCATTGACTAACTCGTCCTGTTACCAGTACGCATATGACACGACAATCATTACTTCACAGAAGGAATTATTGCCACTCAAAACAGCTACCAGCAATGAAGTCCAAAGTGTGTGTGTGTGTGTGTGTGTGTGTGTGTGTGTGTGTTGTGTATATAATATATTATATATATATATATATATATATATATATATATATATATATATATAATCACAAACGTCTTACTGTGAGCCTATAAGGTTTATGACAGTGCTTCGTAAATTGGTTACGATACTTCATTACACTGGTATGCATCAATTTTGCTGTCAAGGGTTTTGTAAGTGATTCTTATAGAGTTTTTCCTGCTGATTTCGAATCTGCAATCCGTTTTTCTCAATCAGCTCAGGTTATCCGGCTATGGCCTCATAAGTAAAATAGAATTTTTCGTGATTTTGTCAAAGCGGAATTGGAACAGTAACATCTATCATCACTTGTTTCACTTGTATAATATCTTTTTTTACTTTTCAGGCATATAGATAAAATATTTCATAATGAATAGAGCGTGTAAAAATGATCCCAATAGATTCTGCTACATATGTGGGACGGTTACCATGCCAAATAACCAGTCCCAAATCACTAAATTTGTGAAGACAATGTATAGAGCATACTTTGGAATTAAGCTAGGGGACCAGGACAAAAATTTCGCCCCTCATATGTGCTGCAAGACGTGCATTGAAAATTTGAGAAGATGGAGCAAAGGCAGAGCGAAATCTTTGCCTTTTGGAATTCCCATGATTTGGAAAGAAGGAAAGGATCACGTGACAGATTGCTATTTCTGCATGACAAACCTCCAAGGTGGGCTTATAAATTTATTTTTCTTAAATATTTTGAAATCCTCGTATGAAACTTGACATAATATTCACCATAATGTAATATTCACCATATATAGCATAATATTCACCATAATGGTAATCATACATTTACATATACATATTGCTATAGAAAATACATTTACACATACATATTGTTATACAAGTTACATTTACATATACAATGATTGTATATTTTCTTTCTTTTTCATTCATATTGTCCCCGAAGGGACAATATGAATGAAAAAGAAAGAAAATATACAGACTCCATCGACCTATTTCATATCTTACAGACCGCAGCCTTCCCTCACGAGCCGCCACTGTCTGAATGCTTCTTCTATTTCATATGCAAGTTTTATATCCATGTTTCTGTGTTTCTATTTTCAGGAGTTAACAAGAAGAATAAACACATTGTTGTATACCCTGACATTCCTTCTGCTATGAGACCTGTACCCCATGGTCCTGGAATTCCAATACCCGACCCACCTCAAACCCTGGACTTCGATGATTCTGATGATGAATCAATGACCAATGCCAATGACCAGTCTCAGTCGTATATACCTCAAAATACCGCTTCAAATGAGCCGAGGCCTCTCAACCAGGCCAAACTTAATGATCTTACCAGGGATTTAGGACTTTCCAAATTAGCTGCCGAGATCTTGGGCTCACGACTTCGAGAGGACAACTTGCTGGCTCCGGGAACAACGTTCTCCTGGTATAGGAAACGAGAGGAAGAATTCCGCAAGTTTTTTGCAGTGCACGAAAATACCTCTTCCTTAGTGTACTGCTGCAATGTTGAGGGGCTAATCGAATCCTTGGGCCTGCCATATAACGCATCAGAATGGAGGCTATTTATAGACTCGTCTAAACGAAGTTTGAAAGCAGTACTTCTCAACATTGGGAATAGGGTTGCATCAGTCCCTGTAGCACATTCCGTACAACTTACTGAGAGCTATGATAACATGAAAATTTTACTGGATGCTCTCGTATACGACCAACATAACTGGAGGATCTGTGGAGATTTGAAGGTAATACTAATATCATAAGTAAACTATTGCTATTGACTATGTTGTTTTTCCAAAGGTTATTTGAGAGCGTATAAGAACACTTAACTTCCCCACAGAAGTGATACAGTCCAATGCATAGATTTTTTTATCTGATAGAACAAATTCTCTAAATTCTTTAAATATTTTCATTTTTTTTCAGATTGTGGCATTTGTATTGGGAATGCAAGGGGTATACACGAAATACCCATGTTTCCTCTGCAAATGGGATAGCCGAGCGGATGAGAAGCACTATGCACAGCGTGAATGGGCATCCAGAGAGAATTTTGAACCTGGGTCGCATAATGTCGTTTCAGTGCCCCTTGTACCACCAACAAAAATTTTGCTCCCACCACTTCATATTAAGCTGGGCTTGATGAAAAATTTCATCAAATCAATGAATAAGGAGGGTTCAGCATTCCGATATCTCGAGAGTAAATTTCCTCATATATCTGATGCTAAACTAAATGCTGGGGTTTTTGATGGTCCTCAAATTCGAACTTTGATCAAGGATACTCAGTTCGAAAACGCAATGACTCCAACTGAGAAGAATGCCTGGCAGGCATTCAAATCAGTTGTCACTGATTTTCTTGGCAAGCGTAGAAGTCCAGAATACGAGTCCGTTGTCGAAAACTTGATGGAAGCTTTCAAAGCTCATGGGTCGCGCATGTCCATAAAAATGCACTTTTTGTGGTCCCACTTGGACTATTTTCCTGAAAATTGCAGGGATTATAGTGAGGAACAGGGTGAACGATTTCACCAAGATATCAAAATAATGGAAGAGAGGTACCAGGGAAACTGGGATATCAATATGCTGGCGGACTATTGCTGGTGTTTGAAGCGAGACGTGCCCGAAGAAAAACACAGACGGAAAGCCAAAAAAAACTTCATTCCTTCCTCAATAAACTTTTGTCCATATTCATCGTATGAATAAAAGTATTTATTCACACAATGTTTTCATTTTTCACGAGTGTTCTTATAATATTACTCGTATCTACAGTGTTTAAGCTAAAAAAATCAATAAATTTGGGGATAAAATTGGACTTATAATAAATGGCCAATAGAGAAAAAACCTGACCTGATTGAGGAAAACCAATGTCATTTTCGAAAAAGGCATGGTCGACTTATATAATATGAGTTGAAAAAACCCTCACAGCAGACAAAAAAATTTCATATGCATACTAGTGATGTAGCGGATGTCATTTTTTTCACATCCGCGGATGCGGATGCAGATGAGGATGTTTGATTTCAACATCCGCGGATGCGGATGTCTACATTTTCGTTATTTTTTAGGATATATTCGAGATTTGTTGTGTTTAACGTATATAATAAGTTATTATATAGAGAGAGCTGTAGCTATAATGTAGTATAATTGATTAATTGTACAATAATTGCTGTACTTTTCTCTGAACATATAAAATAATATCAAGCATCTAACTAATATAGAAATCAATTAGTGAATTCGTCTGCAAATAAATTCGTTATATTTTGTTGAGTTTCAGCCATAATTAGAAACCATAATTGTGTTACCAGGATGCGGGACGTGAACCCAACTCAAATGCACCCCACCGACCTCTTTCCCCAACCTCCACCCTTATAGAAAGAGATCTTTAATTAGCTTGATAACTATTTATATTAAGTTTAAAGTTTTATTAGGCATATTTATAAATGAGTAATTAAAATAAAGTAAACTAAGATGTTCATCGTTTAATGTTCAAACTTAATTATAGGAAGGTTATGCTTAAGGAACATTAATTTTTCTGCCTTTTCTGCTGCCAGTCTGTTTCTCTTTTCATCATATATTAATCCAGCACTGCTAAATAATCTCTCGCTTGGTACGTTTGTTGGAGGACAGGCTAAATGTTTCCTTGCAAGTTTACTCAAGTATGGATAGATATTCTGTGTATTTTTCCACCAACTAATAGGATTGTCACATGCAGCCAGGCGTTTTTCTTGGTGATAGCTCTCGATCATTTTTACTACATCTTTTGACATCGCGTAGGTCTCGTCATTGCTGCTTGACTCAAGAAACTGAGAGACAGATTCTGTGATAGATTTGCTTGTTGAAGGTGTTGGTTCTGTCACTGAAACTTTTATTCTTTTGGTGGGTGGCGAAGCGACAGATTCAAGAGATTGAAGCTCTTCAACTGCTTTGCCAAGTGATGATTTAACTCGTTCTAATGTACTAGGTGAAAATAACTTAGCTTTGTAACGTGGATCTAAGTAGGTTGCAAGAGAGTAACTTCATACTTATTAATGACATTTTATCTCAACGGTCCACATCCGCACGACATCCGCAGTCCAAAGTGCGGATGCGGGTGCGGATGCGAGAAAATGTGCGGATGTTCCGCGGATGCGGATGCGGATGTGACCTACATCACTAATGCATACCAGTGAATTATCTAAGTGCGCAGCAAGTGACGCGAAATTGAAACCCACAATAGCCATTCTCAGCAGGGTTGCCAGACTTTTTTTATCTCATGGGGCCAGATTGAGTATCAAAAAGGGCCAAAGCCGCCAAAAAGGGGCCAAACGCCAAAGGGCCAAAAAGGGGCAGCACTCCGCTAGTAAATTATATGAAAAAGCCTTACCATGCAGTTGTAACTAAACATTGGAGTGCATAAAGAGCAAGTTCATTGAAACTACCATGTTTGAGAACACCTTTCCAAAATTTAGCAGCAGCATCAGGAATAGATTCTGCAAAAACTTCCGCTTCTTTCCAGTTGACAAAGTTAATTTCTCTATATTGTGCCTCTATTTGGTCTAAATAATTGGAAATGGGATACATTTGTAAAAAGGGCCAATAAGGTGCCAAAACTAGGTTTGGGGCCAAATAAATTTTTCTGGGGCCAAACGCTTTTCAAATGGGCCAAATTTGTGAAATTTTGCCCCAAATGGGCTAATCTGGCAACCCTGATTCTCAGGGAGGTTGAGATGATCCTAAATTAGAAACCTCTATGAAAACAAACCCACGAGTTCAATTCTAAGAAGACACCTGCAGATCCTCGTTTACATGGCACTGTCGTCGAAAAAGGTTCCTGCAGGAAAAAGTAGTTGACACCGGATGGACGCCTTTTGGATACCAAGGGCCAGGTAGATTCGTAATGCTCGTAAACAGATGAACAATCGCCAAATAATATTTCTACGAAATCGTAAAGGCAAGCTCCAAGAAAACCAGAAAGAGCAACCATTAAAAACATCAAGAGAAAATCAACCGTTAAAAGACAAGAAAAAGAACCTCAACCAGAGACCTATTCAAGAATTACCTTTTCGTCCAAGTTCCTCGCCTAATTCTTTAGTCTTCCTCCAGTCCGTTCGCTTAAGGATATATCTTTTTCTTTTGTGTTCTGCTTGTAGGCGGGTCCAGTTTCATGGATTTAATTCTCGCCAAACTACTATGTCTTCAGCCATCCTCTTCATGTCGCAATAACTTTTCCCAGCCCTCAAGTCTTCAACATTGATTTCCTCTTTCTTCCTCGTGGTCTTTTACCCTCATATCTTCCCTCCATCACATCTTTCAGCAGACTTCCTCCTCGCAATATATGTCCTATCGCTCCGAAAAAGTACCGTTGAAAGAAATTCATTTTGTCCACGAGTATAAACGTCACATTTTCGTGTACATATCACTCTTGTACTAACTTCAGTAATAAATAGACTTAAATATTATTGCATAATTTAATGCCGCTTGTAAGTGAACCTTAATCTGTTTATTATTGCATTTACTGTTCAATACATAACAAAAGTTTATCGTATCATTTACACATCATTACATTCAAATTAATTATATATATATATATATATATAACCTATATCCAGCCTAACCTATTATATGCAAAAACTGTGTGACTACTGCAAGATAACAATTCTCTCTCTCTCTCTCTCTCTCTCTCTCTCTCTCTCTCTCTCTCTCTCTCTCTCTCTCTCTCTCTCTCTCTCTCTCTCTCTCTCTCTCATATATATATATATATCGTAATGCTAACAAACTATCCTAAATACATAAACGTTATATCGTCATCATAAAAAAAAATTGCGATAATCCCAGTCGTAAATTGAAAAGTCTGGAATATTGTTAAAATATCAAGTACGTTGATTTGTACTATGTGCGCTCTGATCAGTATGCTCTGAAATCGTTTTTTCTTGTAACCATTTTTTGCCCCGATGGTAACTATATATTTTCGAATGTAAAATTGTTCTTTATGAGAAATCACTGGAACAGCATGTTAAAGACGAATTTGTTGTAACCAAGGTTAAACAAAATTATCCTCAAATTGTCCACAGAATATTATTTTTTTTTTTTTTTACAGAAAGTACATACAGACAGTTATTTAAAATGTTACTTTTTTGCAAACGTTGTGTAAGTTAAAGGTTTTTTATTATTATTTTATGTAATCGTAGAAAATGTTTAATGTAGTAAGTTTGTCATTGAAATGTTTTCTTATTCTAATTTATACATTGCCAATATGAATATTTGTCTTTATTTTATTAAAAACTAAGTTTTCTGATTGAAAACTTATTTTTAAAAGGGGTGAGGGGAGTGTAGTAAATTAAATTAATTGATTGAAATTAACTGTGATTGAAATGTAAAACACCGTTGGCAACAGAGAAGCAGTCACTGTCAACCCGCGAGAGTCTTCAGGTTTTCACTGGCTCCGATTATGTGAAGTTTGGGCGTTTAAAATTGTGTTTAAAATGTAAAGTTAATTAAATGACACCATGGCGTTCTCTTCCTGTAATAGAAGTGTAAAAAATGTAGTTCCCGCTCGCTTTTTCCCCTTTAATCATGTGTTTTCAAACGTTAATCAAAATAAAAATCGTTGAAAGAAAAATAGTTCTCGTCATTTTGATTCCTTCATTAAAATGTCTCGGTTAACGGGCACGCCACCAACCGTTATACAGTACAGTGTAATTATCACGATTATTAAATATAGAAATTGAACGACGCAAATTACAATCATGACATCCCTTTAAATCTAAATAAAAATTTAATCCCCATAAAACGCATGCAATCAGCAAAGCTTCTGAGAATTACCCTTGACGAGATCCTGTCACTGAAAGCGCACAATGATCTATGCAACAAATTAACCATGCATAGTCGTATATATAATTGTAAAGACATAACCAAATAAGTCCTATGTTCCATATACTACAATACACTATGGTGTACCTACATCTACAATAAAAATAAACGCATTACGGTACGGTAGCGCACGATATTATTTACTTTAACCGTTTAAAATTATGCAAAAAAAATAAATAATTAAAAAAATTTGTAGGTCGAACAAACATAACGAAAGCATCAACATAATATTCCACGATTTAAAAATTCTCAAACTACAAGATATTTACAAACTATAAAAAACTGCCTGTTATATACATCAAATTGCCAATAATACTGGTCCAGAAATCATCCAAAACAAAATATAACATCCCAAACCGAACGTCGTTTCGAGACAATTGAAACACAAACATCAGAAAACCAAATTATACACTAAACAGTGTAAAGAGATCTTTAAGCTCCACCAGCTCCGCCTCTGGAACAACTTTGATCAAGAGACGAAAGAATCGTAAACTGAACAATAAATTCATCTAATCGTACGAGCTATATAATCTCTCTCTTCTTACCTATTCCCATTCCCACCGTTCCTCTCTCTTTACATACCAATTATAAAGAAGATAAATTTATCCTTTTATAGCCACAAACTTACTGGACAATCTCAAGGTATTCAACATTAGACAAATAGACTATATACGTGCAGCATACTATATAATGTCCGTGTAATCCTAGCTTAAATATGATATTTATATAAACCGTATATAAATATATCTAATCTCCAGGTAAATAT
>JAJOZX010002274.1:262500-275000 GCA_023014485.1 Bathynomus jamesi
ATGAAGCAAAAAAATTAGTGGTAGACGAAATAATTGAAAGTGAGAAAAGCATTCGTTCCGCTGAAAACATTCAGACCACTTCTAAAAAAGAACAAGGAAAAGAAAACCACACTCAAGCAGCAGTCTCTTAACGGAAACCCATGAGGACATTTGGGAATGCTTTGATCAAATAGTTGGAAGAGAGTTAAAGCAAGAAACCGACACCAGCGGCAGCGAAACTGATGTTGGAGAATGCCTCCCAGATGTTTCAATGACCAACATTTTGAACCAGTTAGACGAGTCTAATGAGGCAGAAATCAGTAGCCTAGAAATCAATATTGACATGACGTCACCAGGAACTTCTGGTTCTGCTCTTGTGAAAAAACCTAAGAAGAGTAAGAGTAAGACAGCACTCATTAAAGCCGAAATAGAAAAATATCTAATTGAGCCCCTGTGGCCTAGGAGAAGGACCCAATAGAGTGGTGGCGCAATAATTGTTCTCAATACCCGAAGCTCAAATCACTAGCTGTAAAGTATCTAAGTGCTCCACCAAGTTCTGTTTGCTCTGAACGTTTGTTCAGCGCTGCTGGACAAATATATACAGAAAATAGAAACAGACTTTTGCCATGTAATGCAGAGCGTTTGCTTTCATCATGAAAAATCGTAAGCTATGGGAATCACAGTAAATCTATGATAGCAATGATTGAGTTTCAGACTCAGTACCGTACTGAGTAGGTTAGGTTAACTAGTAATTACTTTCACTGTCGTCATCCACCATGCTGTTTAAATGAAATTGAAAATTGGAATGTTTTATTTCTTGGAAAATTTGTAAGTGTCATTTTTGGTTAAATAAACATTACTTTTCAATTTGTTCTCTTTGAATTTCCTATTTTATATTTAATTAATTATCCGGCTATCCGGCCGGATATCTAGTTGATATCCGGCTATCCGGCCGAATAGTAAAAGGGGCCGGATGGGCCGGATATCCGGTGCATCCCTAATCCAAACGAACCTATTTGGCAGGTCAATTCGTTTTAGTGTTCCCTTGTTCCTTGATGTTGGGCTTTTACGAAAACACTGTTTTGGCACGGAAGGCTTATTAAGCAGCCCTCAGGGCTACTTCGGAAAATTGAATATGGGCGGAAGGGAACCGCCGCTCGCTGCTTCCGAAAATTAATTAACACAACGTGCTAGCCACGTATATCTGAACGATGTAAAATAAGCGAGCTCTCTGCTGGTAGTTGACGCATTCTGTGAAGAATGCTGTGAAGGTGATTTTCTTGAGGGGCTCCTTCTTTCAAGTTTGGAGGTGTGATATGGAAAGAAAATTGCAGGATGATGTTGGAGTAATCTGGCAGCCGTGAGGAAGCGGAGGGAGGATTGAAACTATGAGCGCTGGCTACGGATAAAAACGTTGTTAGTATCTGAGGCTATATGCAGATCCTGCTGGATTTCACATACAAATACCAAGAGAAGGGGAAGACCACTTAACCTAATGAAATGGTTGAACCCGAGTGAGACTACTCTTGCATTTTTTTTATGCATTTTGGTGCATTTTGGACGGAAATATTTCTCTTCCTGTGGAAGAAGGATTTATAATGGTACAGTAATGAATACTGTACAAACAAAAGGTAGTTGTAGGAAAAGTGTTAGGAAATTTAATAGGTTCGCAACCCGTTTCCAAAATGTCTTACCAAAGTTGGATTTAACCGTGCAGTATGGGGGCATTTAAGACTTTCATCTATACTGACTGGGTCACAAAAAATTATTTATTTTGCAAGCTAAATGAGCATCGTCACACTTTTGTGCAGATCAATGGATAATTAGTTAAAAATAACACTGAACATAAGATTAAAACCACACGCCAGGTTCACATATGTCCACTGCCCAAAATAGATATGACCACCGCTTCAATTAGGCCTATGTGTTGCATTATATATATATGGACTAACGATAGATAAACTTAGAATTTTTAGGATCGTTAATGAGGTTGCGTATATTTGATGATTTAAATGATAATGTATTAAGTAATTTAGAGAGAGAACTGAAGTTAAATGAAACATGCTTAATTCTTTGGTACAAAATACAGTGTGTGTTTACGCATTTTATACATTCACTTTGTCAATTTTAATACCAAAATCATAAAAAAATCTTGAATTCATCTTTGCGTCGTCTTATGCTTCAGGCCAATCAACTACAGATAAATAAGTCAATTACGCTATTGTATTATACCATGCTTGAATAACATAACTTCCGAGTTCTAAATACAATTTGTTATATATAAAACAGAATATAGAAATAAATGGAAATAACTGCATTAAGAGTCAAGACTGGATCCGTCTTTAACCTTTGCGCTTTCACTAAGGTGGCCTTAAAACCAAACCACAAAATATAACTTCTGTTCGTAGTTTGTATCCGGTGAAGAGCATAATCACCCGCGGTACAGTTTGGATCTTGGCGGCTCTAGATTTGGAAAAGTTATGTAGTCTTCAATTCGAATTTAATACTTTTAATTACTTATTCATCCCATATATCAGGACGCACGAAAGCAATCTGTTCTAAATTCGATGCCAAGTCTCAAAACATTATTCATGAATGAAGCAGATAAAATATAGGGAAATCTGTCGAAACTTTAATGTAAATTCAGAGAGAAAACTGGGAAAAAATCTCTCGACTTTAAACCACACTCAACATTCTAAGAGGAACTCTTTAGTGAAGGATGGTTGGTTGATGGGATTATTTAACCTCCTTCGCAACATCTGAGGTCATACGACGGAGTGGGACCTACAGCTTTATGAGGAATCCGAACCACGGGTCGCTACATAATCTGGATGCCTTAAGTGCAGGAAAGAGGTTAAGGTCCACGCAACTCGTAGAGATACTGTATCTGAAAGGTACAGTATTTTTCTTAAATTTTTTAAAAGGGATATTGTTTAACTGCATAATATTTATTAAATAATTTACTTAATTTGTGATATTAAATATATTTATAATATTTATACTCTATTAATAATTTCTCGATAAAGCTATTACGTGCAAACCTATGAACTCGCCTTAAAAGCCTACTCTCTAGATCTATGCCGGCTTAATAGGGCACGAGGCTTGGAACGGAAACAAGCTTTCCTTCCTTTCATATTTTATTAATCTAATCCTACAGACATAATTAAGGAATGAAGCTGTATGCCTATATTTTAATGTAATTACTTTCTGAGAGAGAGAGAGAGAGAGAGAGAGAGAGAGAGAGAGAAATTATTTTATTTCTAATAATACACACTGCGGTTCACTTCAGTGATAAATTTCTTTACACAAACTTACAAACTCACTGAAATAGCCAATGAGCCAAGCCGAAATCTGTCCCTGTGCTTAAAATTCCACCGACGAACCCTCAAGGGTGTGTGTGTGTGTGGTGTGTGTGTGTGTGTGGTGTGTGTGGTGTGTGTGTAAAACGTTTTGTGATTGGTTGACAATACACATAATTTTGTGACTTTGATCTCAATGGTCAAATTAAATCTATCTCTCTCTCTCTCTCGAAAACATGAGGTGGTAACAAATATTCGATGACTTAAAAAGATTTTTTCTAAAATTAATATTTGCCATTCTATTTTATTAAATTTTTTTATTTAATTATTTCATTGAGGGTTTATGTAATTCGTCAGCGAAAATTTTGCAGCGAAAATTTTGAAGTTTTTTCATGACAATTTACATTCTTATTTGACCATTTTTATTTGTGCAGCAATACTCTTAAGTTAATCAAATAAAAATAACAAAAATAATTATATATATATATATATATATATATATATATGGTGACGCAAAAGTCAGGACACATAGAACCTATACTTTCCAGTGCAAATATACATATATATTTGCATTGAAAAAGCATACTTCCTATGTGCCCTGGCTTTTGCCCACCCTATCATATATATATATATATATATATTAGTATAAGAGCTCAAAATAAACTTACCCAAAAATCGAGATCAATGCTGATGGTCTCGCATGTGCCATTCTCTCTCTGAATGGAGGTGGAGGGCGTGAGGTAATACAACAGCGAGTCCTTCAAAAGGACGCCTTTGTCCTCACCCTCCGATTCGCCCTCCTCAGACTCAACCTCTGAATCGAGGTCTGCGGTCTCTTTTGGCCTTAAAACGACCATTCCTCTACGGAGCTGATGATGTCCTTCCTCGCAATTTTAGAGGACGAGGAGGAGGGTGGAAATTGTCCTCTTTCTAACTGGAAGTGCGCAGCGAGGGGGAACTTTTTTGAGTTTTACGCAAAATCGAATGGAGTGTTCTTTATTCATTTCATCTCCTGAGATTCGCTCGTTCAAGGAAAATTTATTTATAGATTTTTAATAAACATCTTTTTTTTATCACTGCGTGTTTTTAGACTCTCCTTTCCAACAATTTATAAGGATTTCATTTTAAATGAATGAAATCTTTCATCATCGTAAAATAGAACGATTGTACGCAAAGTTCTTAATAAATGTTCACACATTCCTTTAATTCCTACAGGACTTTTGATAAGCAAAAGAAATTAAGACGTCCCTCAACTTCTACGATACGTACGAAAAGGGCATACAAATCTCGACTAAGATTTAGATTTAAGTTCCGAAGAGCGAGAGACATACGGACAAACTCATAGAAACATTCAGTTCGCTTTGGGAAAGAAAGTTCGAAGAATTGATGTAGTTAGAGATGAACTAAATGGAAATTATTATCATTAATAATAATAATCTTTATTCAGAAAAAACACATTACATGAGATATACATTAATCCATATAGGTTTGCGCAATGATGGCATTAACGTTTAATTTTGTATTTTTTGGTGACAAATAGTTTAATTACAATATTCTTATCCGAATATGCCGTTGGGAAGCATGGCAGCTTTACAGGCTATTTTTAATAATTATCCAATATAAACATTAACCGCTGTTTGATATGCAGCCGAGTCACATAGCGCAGTGTTCCGAGTTTTGCTCCGGAACGCTATCATTTGCCTTTTTTTTGGGGGTGAGGAACATTCCGGGAACAAACTCGGACCAAAGAACCAAACTTTCGGCGGGTGGTTATAAAGATATTATTTCTGTAAATAAAATTGTACTTAAAGGTATTATTAGTTTATTCGTATTTCATACTTCGAAACAGTTTTGTTTTATTTTAATTATTTTCATTAAATTTTACTTCAAATGGGTTGCGTGGTATAGCCTAGCTTATAGGAATTAAGATTCCTTCTCATTAGAACCCTACCAAGGTTAGCCTACTAGCTCTAGTATATATATAATGAATGAATGAAGGGGGGCCTACAAAGTGCTCATTCCTAGATTATTACTACCAACATCATCGGGATTCAAACACCTACGGAAGCTGGCTAATCTAATAAGAACGTAGTAATAAATGAAGTATTTACTTAAATATTATTGTTACTGAATATTTATTATTATTATTATAAATATGATTAGTTTTAGCAAACTCCTTAAAAATCTTTCCAAGAAAACTTGACGTTGTGTTCTGTAATTGAGTAAAAGTAGTGTGAATGCTCCAATAGCAAAGAATAAAATTTTGTGCCGAGTTTGAACAGATAGTGTCCTAGGAACGAGTATCCAAAAAACGAGTGTCCTGCGGGCACTGCACAGCGTGAATGGGGCTTTACATTGTGTGTCGACAGGGAGGAGAATTGTGTTTTAATTTGACAAATGAAATCAAAGCCAAAAAGTCACCTTTATAATCAACCAATCAAAGAGTCGTTTTAACACACCGTCGAGTTGAGGATTCATCGGAGAAATTTTAAGGGGCGAGTTAGATCACGGATTGCCAGAGTCCTTAGCTCAATAAGTAACATCGTTTCTCTGTATAAGCGAAGTGAAGACACAGAGGACTGGGGTTCGAATCCCGATGATGCTGGTGATAATACTAATAATAATAGTAGTAGTAGTAGTAATAATAATAATACAGGAGTTAGGGCTTGGGCCGCATTAGTTGGTCTGGGCGTTGTGCCAATTTTCGACCCTCCTCACTCATTATCATTAGATCACAGATTTGTGGGACAATAACAGGCTGTAAACTATTTCACAGAGTTTGGTTTTACCTAGCAACCAGACGGTTGCCAGGGACATTTCTAAGAAACGATTAATCTTTAATTAACGCCGAAATGCAATTTGTGATACATACAATGCTCGTACTAATAAGAGTCATAAAAAAATTATGGTCAGATTATTTGCAATAAGTTCTTAGCAACTGCTGGTTGCTAAGTAAATTAGTTTATATGGAAGGGACCTTGCTAGTAATTACTTATTCTGTGGCCAGACTTTGGTTTGGATTCATTATGCAAGTTGTTAACTGTTGTGTATACTAGAGAAATGGACCCCTCCATGCAAAGAAAACGATTTCTCTCTCTCTTTCTAATAAGAGGTAATTAGATTAAAATGTAGCCTACAGCCTAATCCTTTAATTATGTCTGTAGGGTTGGATTAATAAAATATTTGAGACAAGATCTTCTCTCGCTTCACTGTACCTTAGTTAAGTCAGCAAAGGTCTAGAGGGAAAGCTTGTAAAGCTAGACATAGATTATAATTATTACAAAATATTGCTATTATTATAAAATTTAATATCACACGAGATTAAATTAACGTTGGAGATGTTTTCCTTGGAGGAGAAGCAATTTGGTAAGTTGAGGAGATATATGGAGCACTTCATAAAAACTATATAGGAGGTACAAGCCAGTGCAATATGGCGGTACCTTCTTTAAAATGCAAATATTTTCGAGGAAACGCAACACATTCACGGAAATGGGTAAGCTTATGACGATAATATATTCAGGAGGGGAGCGCAGTGAATGCTTACTTGGAGTAATTGGAGACCTAAAAAAAAAAAAAAAAAAAAAAAAAAAGACACTGAAGGCAGAAGCTATAAAATTTCTCCCAACAAGAGAAAACACTAAATTATTTGTAGATGCTTCGTTCAGACTTCTTTTCATAGATATCATTAAAGGCGCGACACTGAACACGCCAAAGAGACCATCTTTTGTTGCCTTTCATATAAAGCCAATGGGCTGATGGTACACAATAAGGGTATTTTTCGCGTAATTCAAATAACTTTTAGAACAAGCGGAGAACAATGCGAAAGCTGTGTCTCCACATAACTACAAGGAAATCGCAAGAAACGGAATTACAACTCAGAATAAACAAATGAAAAGTACATTGCTATAAAACTACAGGGTGGGTGAGAAGTCCCTTTTCTCATTGTTCTACAGGGTGGGCCGTAAGTTTCCATACATAGGAAAAATAAACTTTTTTATGGACAACCATTTTTATTTATATAATATGCTCTACATGGTTGCCATTGTTTTGAAAACACATTTCAATACGTGTTCCCCACTGTTGATGAACACGCATTAGCACAGTTGACGTTATGCTTGTAATGGCGTTGGTGATACGTTCCTTTAGATGATTTATGTCTCGTATCTTTTCCTGATACACCATGGCCTTCAAGTGCCCCCAAAGATAGAAATCAGGGGGTGAGATCTGGGGATCTGGGAGGCCACTCCACAGGACCACGCCGACCAATCCAAGCATTCGGAAACTGCTGATCCAAATACCGACGCACGTATTTAAATTTTCCTATGTATGGAAACTTACGGCCCACCCTGTAGTACTTGTAGTAGGGATATTTAATATATCAGGGGTAAAGAGGCTTAACGCATACACTCTACACAGTAAATAGAAAAATACAAGTACACGTGAAATAGATATAAAGCTTATGATTCTTATGAAGTAGCTACAAAGCGGTTGATCGTGAACCTCATAAATCTACAAAAACAAATATTTTAAGCTATATAATTGTATATAGCTATCTATATACAATATACGGCACAAGCGCAATGGAGCTGGTCTGGTCTGAGTGCTGTGCAAGTTTCTGTCCCTCATGATTGATAATTATATATACAGCATATTCACGTATTCGGAAGAGATGTTACAAAATTATTCCTTTTATCAGTATTATCAATGTGAATTATTAAAAGGAGGAAAAGCATACTCAAATCAGTGATACATTTTACATGCTCTGTTCCTTCTATTAAAGCAGCTGCGACCACGCATATTTCCATATAAATTACTTTACTAGCGCAAATATTAGAGAATATGTAATAATCCCTAATATCTAAATCAATACTATAACTTTCTGCTCCTACCAAATGGTTGTATATAGGACTAAAACCATAAACTATGTACAGTTTAATTGGATAAATCTTCTGAAAGCATCTTTTATGTATTGCCTGAATGCGCATAGGCCTAATCACTGCATGAAATTATTATCCCGCCTTAAACTCTATACGTCAGTATGTTGCTGGTTTGCAATGTGTGTGTGTGTGTGTGTGTGTGTGTGTGTGTGTGTGTGTTTAATATCGCACTGAGCATTTCATTAAGATTCATCAGCAATCTATTGGTTAAAAGTTTCTATGAAATAAGAGGCGTAGTTAAATTAAAGAACATTAGTGTGGGGTTGTGCGTTCCCAGAGACGTCAATTCCCATCCTTAATTGCAAAATATTATACGCTCTCTCTCTCTCATTTGCATAACTTTTACAGTATGACTATCAACCATAAAGCCCGGAATATATAGGCCCTATACACGGGGTATAAGCTTCTTGTAATGATAAATGAGATCGCGTTTTGCTTTATAGGATAATTAAAGGAAGTAGGCTTCTCTGGATATTAATGTGAATTATGAGAGAAGTTCTCTTGATGGAAGATTCGTGAAAGCACGAATACTGTTAAATAACAGCATTATGAGATTAAGTATCCTTTACTGAAATTTAAAAACTTCAGGTGAAAATATGAAGTCCATTTGAAAGTGAATCCCCATATATCGTAAAGTGATTTAATTTTGCATCAAATTGTAAGAACATTTGACTTCTAAATGTATACTTTGAGGGGAACGTTGATTAACTTCCTTCGTAACGGCAAAGGTCATGCTAACGGAGGGGGACCTACATCTTAACGCTACATCATCTTGATGTTTCTAGAACTGTAGGCGTACAGTGGACAAAAGTCAAGAACTAAGAAAACTTGGGAGACAAAAACATTTAAAAACTAATACAAAAAAAAACATTGTTGAGACCCCTTTTTTTTTGAAAAAAAAAAAAAAAATTTCTTAATAATTTTGTTTACGATGTGAAATTTTCCACCTGGACCCAAACTAATTCTAGAATTAATGTGGCTACCTTTTTCTTTCATTACTGTTTGGACCGATAAATCTTTTTACTCCGAGTTACCATCCACAAATTGACAGTGATAGACTGTGGACTGAACAAACAAAGCTTAAAGAAAGAATCCCAAAAGGTAGAACGAGTGACCGCATTCTATTACGAGGCAGACACACTCGTGATTCATTTACGAGTGAAACTAAATTAGTTCGTAAAAATGACTAACAACATCTATATTAATTTATATGATATCGTATAAAGATGTTACGCAGATATAAAAGCATGATAACTACGTAAGAGGTGTTCGAAATGTCTCTACCCAAAGGAAATTTCCTTAATTAATTAATTAATTAATTCCACTACCTTCCTTTGAAGTGAATGGCAACGTTTTCAACATTATTAAATGGTTCCATAAATAAATGTATTTTCCATCGTGTTTTCAGTGTATTTCTCATTGTATAGACACTTTAAATTTATATATATATATATATATATATATATATATATATATATATATATATATATGATGCAAACCCACAAGGAAAATAAAAATGATTCCAAGGTCTTTCGTGTATTCAGGAGTACACCTCGTCAGGGAATGTACTTCTGAATACACCAAAGGCCTTGGAATCATTTTTCTTTTTCCTTGTGGGTTTGCATCATTCATTCATTTCACGTGTTTAATTGTGAAATTCATCCCATATATATATATATATATATATATATATATATATATACACACACGTGTGTGTGTGAAAGTTTACGTTAAATATACGTTGGAGTCGCGTACGTATACAGCAGCTCAGCTTGTTCTAAAATAAATATTAACTGACGCCAAAGACTTGAATTTGGCTTAAAAGCGTTTTCAGTAAACAATTCAATAAACACTTATTCATATTTACATATTCATTCGTGCTCCATTCGTGAGTAACGTTTCACGTCTATGAAACTACCACACATATAAATAAAAAAAAGTGAAGCCACGCAAAAGCTTGAGGATCAAATTCTGATGAAACATCATAGTTCCTTATGTATTTTGATACGTTTAAAGCACAGCACTGTAACCCATTAACAAAAGATTTTATTTAGTTTGTTTGTAAGCATAATAAATGTAGCATTATTTCCGTAACTGAAGAACAAAATGGTTTTAGATTCGAAAAAATGTACAGTTAGTAATAATACTTCCCTCTCGAACATCGCCGTTCTCCCTCCTGAAGAGAGAGAGTCGAAGGCAGATAATTTCCGACGTTTTTTTCCTACACAATTGAGATAACTACATCTGCGCTATTATCACGTGTAAAAAAGCTTATTTTAAAACGTAAAAGAATTACTTTTAACTCGTACGTAGTTCAGCGTAACTAGAAATTATGAAACAGACTTACAAACACGGTAAAAATTACTTAATAAAACTGTTTCATTCGTGTGCTCGTTACAAATTTTGTTTAATAGAGTAAAAGAGGAAGAGTTTTGCGGACCATAACGATTCGTAAGGAGAGTGGAGAGGCACCACAAAAGACCAATGTTCCTTTTAAGGACTTTTAAATTTCCTCCGATATTCAAGAGTTGGGGGAGACACAATAAAGATAAGAAAAGTATTATAGGAAAAGGACGAAGAGGAACGAAAATCGGTTAAACGTATTATAGATAAAGAAAAACAGTCCATTCGGTCGAGAAAGAAATATTTTTTATAAATATAATAAAAATTTTACTTTGTGAATAATTTTTAATTAAACGATGAAAATTTTAAGCACGCTCATGATTTTATTGAAAGCATATAAATGCACTTAAGGGTGCAATAAACGCACTTAAATATGATGGAAAATGAGAAAACAATGAAGTGGTGTTCTGGATGGTGCGATCGGTATGAGCGGTGGTTTTGAAACCACTCGACGCGAGTTCGAATCACACTAACTAGCCCTTAGTTCCTCACTTTGCTGCCTTTTACATTTTCATTTTATTGACAGCATCACATAAAATTATTTTTCCGAATTAAGCATTGACTATATTTTACAAAAACCTATTTCTACATCTTTTATATACGTATTAGGTCCTAAAAACGTTAATAAATCTTAAACATTTACTGCCGGTTTAAATTTTAATGAATCCTAAGGGTTGCATTTTCTTGGTCTAATAAGGACAGGATCGAGTAAAGGAATGGTATCCGACAAAACAAGGATCTGCACCATGCGATCTGTATGCAAAAAAGACCTCAACCTCGGTGAAATTTATGAGCAAAGGATATTTTTGTTATAACCTAATTCGCGTTATAACCTAATCCCGCCTACAATTTTTATTTTGAGTTCAACTTTGAATGTTGAATGATTTTGAATTTTAATTTTCTGCTTTGAATTTTGACTAACTTCCATTCTGAATTCTGACTTTGACTTACAGTATGAATTTTGACCGGCTTTAAATTATCACCGATTTGACTTTCAGTTTTAAGTAACTCTGACAGTGACTTTTGCATTTCAGTTTTTATTCTGATTTTGGCTTTCACTTGTAAATTAAGATTCAAAATTTCCTATACACCTGTTTTCTTCTTACATGAACTGAAGTTCCCATATATCTTACACACACACACACACACACACATATATATATGCGCCTCGGTGGTGTAGTGTTAGCGTCGATGACTACGAATCCATCGGCCCCAGGATCGAGACTCGGTGACGGCAGGCGGCGCGCAGCAAAACCCAGCTGTTCATCCTTCCATACAATAAAGAAATTGGTTGGAAGATAAATAGGTACTCTGGATAGCCTAGTGATTAAGACGCTGGGGGGAGCGTGGTGGAGCGTGGTTCGGATTCCACGTTAAACTGTAAGTCTAAGGTGGAGTGACAAGCTTGACCTTCGTCAGAATGAACAATTCGTGCTGGAGCAAAACCAAGGTTGTATGTGTGTGTTCTTAGGTACCTTACGTCATCGTGACAATCTTTACGATAAACACAAAGCTCATTGTGACACGAATCTGCAGGTAACATTAGCGGTGTTGCCAGATTGAATTATTTTTTAATTTAAAATCATTAAATATGAAATAAGGAATATAATAAAGGTTAGTCCAGGTTCTTATTGTTTGACCTCCTTCGCAATATCTAAGATCATTATGACGAAGAGGACCTACAGCTTTGCGTGGGATCGGAACCACGGTTAGCTACATAATCTAAACGCAGAAGACGGTCTCCCTTCCAACTAATATTCAAACCCAATGTTGCTTAACTTTACTGATCGACGGGAAGCGGTGTTACGACACTGGCCATGACGTGGCCCTAGTTTAGGTTAGATTTAGTTAATTTAAAGAGGTTATTTAGATTAGAGTAAAA